>JANEHU010000844.1:0-109970 GCA_027563435.1 Nasonovia ribisnigri | reverse complement strand
TAAAAATGAACCAACTTGATTAAAATGTCCACTAGATTTTCACATACTAATTTCAATTCCAAATTGGGTTCCCATTTGTGAAATTCTCTTAAAATAAGATAAGTTCCTTGATCTCTGATTATTTCTCTGCAATCTCTTTTAGCACTCAACTTTAAACATAATAAATCACATCAATAATCTGTTAAATGTTTGAATTTCATATCATTTCACATTTGTTGCACAATTAACCTGAGTCAAAGCTTGTAACAGTGCCAGGCGTAAATCTGAATCTGGTTCACGTTCTTTATCATCAGGTAGATATTGCAAATCCAATGGTAGTTTTTCATTATCCTCATCATCAAACTGCTCAGGACCAGCTAGTGGTAAAAGAAGGCGAGGTAACAAATCTAGATCTTCGCTTAATAACCATTCATGCTTTTCTAAACAAATACAAAATAAATTACTTATATTGAATAAGATAAAATTACATATAACATTAGATAATAAGTTACCTAATTCAAAGCAACAGTTTTTCAAAGTCATGATAACACCAGCTCTTCTAAGTGAGTTGTTTAAATTTAAAAATGGAAATAATTTTTGCAAATTGTCACTATTCATTAACCACCTTCAAAGAAATTGATACAAATTATAATTTGAATAGGTATCTACATTTATTTAACATCGGATACCTACTTACATTCTTACTTCATGTAACTGACATAAATTGGATAATAAATATGAAATATAATCATAATGTGTTTCATGTTCTACATCTCGGGTGATAAACAACTTCATAAAGGATTCTAATGTTGTAGTTTGATCTCCAAATGCTTCATACACTTGAATGGCATGATTTTTTTCACGGGTTAGGTTGCACAACAGCTTCAGAACCGAACTTGCAATCTCTGGTGTTTTATGATCAATATATCGTATTACTTTTGATATGACTCCCTAACAATACATTCAAATTAAAAACTACTGATATAAGTTTCCTTTCAAATCAAAATCTACCGAGTCATTTGAACTGATGTTACTGTTTATAACCGACATTATTTTTTTCAGACCATTTTCTTTTGACGAAATATTGACCAAACAAGCAGCGGACCCGGACATTTCGCCGCGACCGATTCGCCGTGACCGTTTCGCCGTGACCGTTTCGCCGCGGACCGTTTCGCCGCAGACCGTTTCGCCGCTGTACCATTTCGCCGCAGACCGTTTCGCCGCCGCACCGTTTCGCCGTGGACTTTTTCGCCGCCGGACATTTCGCCGCGGACCGTTTCGCCGCGACCGTTTCGCCGGCGGACTATTCGCCGTGACCGTTTCGCCGGCGGACTATTCGCCGTGACCGTTTCAATAATATCAATAATACCAATGATATGTACCTACCTACCTATTATTAATATAGATACAACAATACTAAGATTATGAAACCTCACCACCCGACATATTTCATGCGTTTATCCCTGATTATCACACTTTGAATTTTTAAACATAAATTTCGATATGTTTCTCAATTCAAATCAGATACGTTTATCACCCCTTCTACTAGAACTTTCAGCTTATATTTCTATTTGTGCATAAATGCGCAGCTCATAATCATGTGCACGTGAATGCAGCCATGAACTTGCACTCTATGGGCCGGGGCAAACGCTTTTTTTTAAAAGGGCATAATATGAACTTTAATAATTAAAATTGGAATACGTTTTGAAATATTTTTAATATTGCTTATGAAATTTATTATGTTACTCTATCTTTTTATTTATGTTAATTTGGAATTACGTTCATTTGTATTTAATTTTGTTTATTAATATGTAATGTAACAATTTTAGTTATTTTCACTAATAGCCTAAAAAAAAAATTATAAATAAATACATTTTTCAATTTTATAATAATTAAAATATGGAATAAGTTTTAAAATATTTTGAATGTTACTTATCAAATGTATTATGTTATTCTATCTTTTTATTTGTGTTAATTTGAAATTAGGTTTATTTGTATGTAATTTTGTTTATTATATTATGTAATGTAACTCACTACCACCATCACAAGCATTACGCTTAAAGGAGGTAGTTACTTTATTGTAAACATTTAATAATATGTAAATCATATTATGTATATTTTTACAATAAAAATTTAAAAAAAAAAAAAAAAAAAATGAACAAAGTCCCGCAAAAAAAAATTTTTTAGAAAGAAAAAATAGCCAACGTTCACGGCTTAATGTAATACATTATACGCTACAAAGTCAAATTAGACGATTCAGCAATATTAAATAATAAATATAAACATATTGGAACAAATTAGGTCAGGATTGGACGTATTATAATAAGTGCCTACTAATATATAGTAGGCAGAGATTTGATTGAATTTTTGTTGATGGGGAGGAGCTTTAATATTTCTTTACGAAATAAGAAGTGGAGTCTTTGAAAAAAATGTTCAATTATTTTGGGAGACTAGGTCTAAAGCACTCCCCATGCAATCTCCGCCTATGAGTCCAATACTCTGGAATTCTAAAAATAATAATATTGTTAACTCATTGATTGTTACATAGGTAATTAATTTAATTGATTAATATAGACGTAATACTCCTCGCGTGTACCTATACCAACATATAACATAGGTTTAGTCGTAAGTATCTATGGTTTATTTGGTGACCCATTGACCCAATTGTATCATATTATGCCTATAGTGTTCATTATACAATGTTCATAATACATCACAGTATAATGGTTTTTAGCTGTCTCAACTCTCAAAAATGGAAAATATAAACAACCCAAAACACAAAAATAACTGTAAAAAACAGTATCCTTTGAGTTGGGGGCCTTCAGGAGGGGGCCCTATTTGCGCCAATAGTTATTAGCTTATAAGTTATAGGTACTTACCAATATGATGTACCGCAATATTAAATACTGTTTTTGAAACAGAATATTAGCATAATATATTAATGTTCTAACCATATGCAGCCATGCCTTATTATTTTGTTACCATAACAATTTTTCCTTTGAAAAAACATTTATGTGAATAGTTTTTGATAATTCCTAACAGTTTCAACACAGTTTAGTGTGTATAACTGTTTATTATTTCGATATGCAGAAGGAGTGCATTAACATTTTCAAGTGCCTATACCTAGTTCAATAAATTGGTCATTGGAGATCACAAATTACATTCATATATTTTAATGTAGGTAAGTATATTAGTAAGTATTTTTTAATTTGTATCTAATAAGATGTAATAATAATAGATTATTTATATTTTGTATTCACAATTTAGATGTTGGTTATGCCAAACATTAAAATAATTTCGATAATTATTGGTTTTTTTTTTGTTGTTTTTTTAAAGAATATTTTACCGTCATAATTTCGTCAATCCGAATATCCGATATCAGGTGGATTACAAAGTATTCAACGACTGTGAGGATTTCCGAAATTATGTAAATTATAAAAATTCACATTGTACTCGTACACTATACACTGTACACTTACACTTTGTCATCATATTATATGGAGTCTTACATGGCGGGATTCAGATGATGGATAATCCATTCATAACCATTGTTATAAACCATGGCAAAGCATTTATTCCCCTAGCATAAAATATAAGTATTGCACAATTTTCTAATACCTAAAAATAATAATAATAATAATAATTTTCTAGTACCTTAAATTTTGAGTCGAGCGATGACCTTATTAGTTATTATTATTTCCTATTGGTTTCAGAAATAGGTATTTTTTTTGTCTGTGAATATGTTTTTTAAATTCAAAAAATGTATTCGTAGGTTACTTTTTTTCATCAGGTATAGGTGCTCCATACATTATTATTTGCATGCATACATCTAAAGTAACTATTGTATATTTTAAATGTTGTTAAAAAAGTATAATCCCCACCCCCAGGGCCGGAATGGCCAGGCGAGTTACCGAGTAAAACTCGGTGGTCCGTTCAAGTCATGAGGGGCAACTGACTGACAATATGTTTAATCACATAAAGATTTGTGTACCTAACTACTTTATATAACAGTAAGCAATTTAAAAAAAATATGGGTCGAGGGCCGCCGCCACTTTGTAATGGATTCATCCAATCAATCATCGTATCTAGTCAATATTATTCCCAGTACCCGCCGCTGAAATTTCGAATTTTCTAAAAAAAAAATCGTGCTGCATTACCTTCATTTGTTGTTCCATAAGACAACAAATGACAGTAATACAGCACGAACTGTTTAGAAAATTTGAAATTGCTGCGGCGTGCACTGGGATTCAGGGACTAAAATTGTGTGTAGTACGACACACTTTGTGTAGTACGAAATGCCAAGTGTGTAATACGAAATTAAAAAGTGTGTAATGCTTTTTTTACAGTTTTCTTCATTAATTGAAAAATTATTGTTGGGAAATTGATAGATAAGAATTTAATGTATACCATCTATGTTATCAATATTTTGATTATATGTTTATTTCCTCATATTATCATATTATTCCAGGTTTTATTTTAGTTATTATTTAATCTACTTTATTCAATGTTGGTTTGAAAATTTAACTATTTAAGTATTAAATTTTTTAATATTAATAATGCATAAGTGGCTGATAAAAAAAGAGAAAACAATCGACCCAGCTATATCTACCGTTACAGCTCAAAATGAGCATACTAATAATGATATGCCTGAAGAGCCTGGTGTTAATGTTTGTTTTGAAAAAGTTACTCAGACTAAAGGTAAGAAATTAATATAGGTACTATGAAAGTCATTTATTGCAAATTGTATTTAAGGATTATAATAATAATAATAATATCAATTTAAATAGTTGATATTTTCATTACTTAATTTTTTTAAATAATTTATTATTAATTCAGTATTAGTAGGTAATGTATCTTGAATTTGATTAGATGCGTTATATTGTTTAGATCATTGCCGTTTATAAAGATGTCAGTATCAGATGTGGAACTAAAAGAATGTCATTCATTAATATGTCCAGATTTTACTTTAGTTGATTTTGTGACTTCATATAAAGAAGCTTCTGGACATTCTCAGATTAAAGATAAGCTCATTTCAACTAGCCTTCTCAAGATATTGATAAATTGTGCTAGTTGGGAATCATTAACTGTTTTAATTGTATGTACCATAAGAAAATTACAAAATAATATATAAGATTAGTCAATATAAGACTGTATATTAAGATTAATATATTGTAGTAAGAATTTACTTAATTTTTATTTTTAGTTTAATAATTTGGGTTATTGTAATTTTTAGGCCCGTGTTCTTTCAATGAAACCTCACAGTGCAGATGTTGAGCGCTCAATCAGTTATTATAATATTATTAAAACTGCAGACCGGTCACAATTATCTCCAGACACAATAAAAGATAGTCTCTACATTAAATTAAATATGCCAACATTGAGTGAATTCAACCCTCATAATGCAGTACTAGAATGGCTAAAGGCAAAAAAAAAGGCATAATAAGGTACCTATATAATAATATCACTGATGAAATAAAATATAAGTAAAAAAATCAAAAAATATCAATTTTATTTATTACAATTTTCAGGTTCATACTTATGCAACCAAACAAAAATGGTTTGGGGGAGTTTTTCCAGAGGCATCAGGAAAATCTACTATTTCAACGGTTGATGAAACTATAATCAACTCAAAACTCATACACTTTTAAATTTATAAATGATGTGATGTAATCTGTATTTTGTATTTCTGTACATAAATAAAAATAGAATTGACTACCCTATGTTGGATTTATCATCTATGTGTATGGATTAGATACACTTTTGGGGGGTGTGGGGGACGGAGCCCCCACGGTAGTTTGAAGTTTAATATAAAGTGTGTAGTACGAAAAAATATATATTTTAGCCTCTGCTGGGATTAATATTGATTTGATAGGTACAACGATGTGGGTTATACGTTATACGATTTGCTCCTCTCCCACAGTAAGTATATATTTTTGTATGATACAAAAATATATTGTAGACATATATGTTAAATATTAATTTACTAAAATTTAACATAGGTATTCAAAGTTAAAACTATCAGAAGAAGCTCACGAAAGTCGGAATGAAGAGTATATAAGGTACGAGGTTTACAGGGAACATCATACGAGAAAAAATTCTAGACTGAATACGAAGTTTTTATGTATAGGTAGTTTATTATTTTCGTTAGATCCTTATACATCATGCTTGCAAAGTGTTTCAAAAAAATATGTACAGGAATTTTCAGATGACGTTAAGATATTATTAATAATTCCAGTAACAAATACCAATGATGATAGTATAATATTGATTTAAATCAATCATTATCAGAAATTGATTTATTTGCTTGAAATATTTCATAATAAATTATTTTTGTAAATTACAAAAACAATTTGGGGTAATACTTTTTTTTTTAATTTGTTGTCGACAACTTGAACTACAACATGTGTGCATTTACTATTACGTAAAACAGCGTAATTTTTAGTTAAAAAGATAAATAAATAAAAAGATAGAATAACATAATACATTTGATAAGTAACATTCAAAATATTTTAAAACTTATTCCATATTTTAATTATTATAAAATTGAAAAATGTATTTATTTATAATTTTTTTTTTAGGCTATTAGTGAAAATAACTAAAATTGTTACATTACATATTAATAAACAAAATTAAATACAAATGAACGTAATTCCAAATTAACATAAATAAAAAGATAGAGTAACATAATAAATTTCATAAGCAATATTAAAAATATTTCAAAACGTATTCCAATTTTAATTATTAAAGTTCATATTATGCCCTTTTAAAAAAAGCGTTTGCCCCGGCCCATAGAGTGCAAGTTCATGGCTGCATTCACGTGCACATGATTATGAGCTGCGCATTTATGCACAAATAGAAATATAAGCTGAAAGTTCTAGTAGAAGGGGTGATAAACGTATCTGATTTGAATTGAGAAACATATCGAAATTTATGTTTAAAAATTCAAAGTGTGATAATCAGGGATAAACGCATGAAATATGTCGGGTGGTGAGGTTTCATAATCTTAGTATTGTTGTATCTATATTAATAATAGGTAGGTAGGTACATATCATTGGTATTATTGATATTATTGAAACGGTCACGGCGAATAGTCCGCCGGCGAAACGGTCACGGCGAATAGTCCGCCGGCGAAACGGTCGCGGCGAAACGGTCCGCGGCGAAATGTCCGGCGGCGAAAAAGTCCACGGCGAAACGGTGCGGCGGCGAAACGGTCTGCGGCGAAATGGTACAGCGGCGAAACGGTCTGCGGCGAAACGGTCCGCGGCGAAACGGTCACGGCGAAACGGTCACGGCGAATAGGTCGCGGCGAAATGTCCTAGACCCCACAAGCAGGCTGCATTGGCATTGGCCTTATCGGTTTCTAAAACTTTGAATAGACCTCTAAGCAATTCGTCCATATTATCGATAATCTCTTTGTTTTCTTTGTGCTTGTCAGCCGTCAGCACTATAGAAGAGAAATCCATTAAAACTCTTAAAACGGTTTTTGTTAAGAAACCCAAATAAAAACCAAACATACCCAGAAGATGTTGTAGAATGTCACTTTTTAATTTGGGATCACCACCATCTACCACCAATGAGCGGACCATAACAAGCAATAAATGATGGGGTATCTCCGAATCCATGACCAATGTATTTAAATTAAATAATATATTTTTAGTCGGCGTCAAATCGAAATAGGTAACCGAAACACAATTTACAGGTGCACCGGCTGAAGACCGTCAGGTTGAGACGTGATTAAAAAATAAAATGTACGACGCGAACCGAAACCTGTTGGGTGCAACTCGCATAGAATATAGAAAATAAGTAATAACCAATAACTTGCAAGACGATGTAAGTGATGTAAGCACTAAGCAACCGCCAACCGCACAGGACACACCGACTTCCCAGTTCGCAGTTTCGCACGTCTTCTCTGTAAATGTTTAATCTGTAATGTTGTAATTTAACTTCATGATAACGTTACACGTGCTCGTTATCAGCGCTTACAAATTATTCCATGAGACTTCGTGGGAGCGATTCGTTTCCATAATATTATTTTTTTTATTCTTATCGGACGCACGGAAGATAACCGCTATCGATCGATTGGTTTTAGTGTTCAACAGCAATAACTACTTTTCATAACATTGAAAGTTCAAACCATCCAACGTTGTTAGTTGTTACTTGTTACTCAACTCTAGTCTTTTACCCTCGTCTCACCAGTGAACTGCACAATAATATCTTAAGATGGAAAATATGTTTAGTACGTCCGGAGAAAAAGAGACTGATGAAGTGAGTTTAAACATTTTATGCATACCTACCGCATTAAAATCCGTCCATCGTTTTCTGTTCGACGTTTGTTGTTGAACGACTCAACCTAGTTACATATTGATATTATACTATATTATTTTATTTTTATATTTTCCACACCTGTTGACGATAATATTATGTAATTAATGAATATTATTTTTAATATCAGTGTTTGTAACAGTATTGTAATAATATTGTGCACCGAGATTTGCGTGAAATTCTTATTGGAATTTGGAATGATCGTTGCGACTTGTGTTTGGTGGTGGAAATTTCGTAAAATCGTCACCGGGCGTTATTCATAATACAACAACTCGCAAACCAAAAAAACATAAAATAAATAATATGCATTTCCCTTTGCTCTTCTTTAAACATTTATTATGCACTATTTGTATTGAACTAGTGATTGCGATTATGTTACACAAATGGCCAATTATTCAGGGGAGTAACTTTGTATTATATTTTGAAAATACCGGTTTATATTTTATATTGTTAATATATTATTCTTATAAAATAAATTCGTAGTATTTTTTTTTTAATATTTGAATAATTTTCGTTTTATCTAAATACATTTACTGAATGTTTTGTATAATATTTTTTTTTTTAGATACACTTATAAATTATAAAATATACACATAGGTACTAAGTATTACACGGGTTTTGTTTGAATAAATATAAATTATTAATATCTTACGTAGAACTTCAAAACATTTCATAGACATTGGTTACCTTTTGATTATTTTAGTTATTTATTTGTACCTATTTGATTATGAATTATAATAAATTAACTGTGGATTTTTTTCAAAAGTATGTTACAATGTACTGGGATGTTTACCTTGAAAAATTGATTTTAGGTATGTAAGATATCTGGCATTGAAAATGGTTACATAACAACATAAAATTCTTCCTAACTTTTCCTCGACAACAACATTAAATACTCATACGTACCCTGCATAATATAATATTGAGACATTGACACATTGTTAAAGTAAAATGAACTACAAAATTATTAATTTCAATAAATACATTATACATTTATACTGATAAAAAAAATTGTTTTCGTCTCATATTGCACGGAATCGAGAAAGTAATAATTATTTAATCAACTCGTCGTGTTATAATGTATTAAAAACATTCAAAAATATTGAAATACGATGTACACTATACACCTGATAACTTAAATTTATTGATTAATAGTTACATAATACTTTCATATTATTTATTAAGCAGTGACGAAAAGCGGTGTTCGGTTTGATTGTGATTAGAATAATGTACAGTGCGCACTGTATAGTGAATACTGAATTTGTATTAATACTACTAGCCAGGACAGTGTATAAAATTTGCGCAAAACATTCGGTATTAATTTTAAACATTTTGATTTTAAATTGAATGAACAGATATAACTACTAGAAAAAGAGAAAAAAAACCCTGTTTACGCGAGGTACGAGCGACAATAGTTTCGGTGTGCAATGGGTGGTGTAAAACCGAACACAAACAGGCGTAAACATAACATTGGTCGGCTATTATATTTTAATATTTTATATAAACGAAGTGAAATTTAACCAGACTGGCAGTATAAAAATTATATTTAAGATTATTTTTGAAAATCTAGTACTTACAGAAAAAACTTCTTACAATTCAATTACAAAATTTCCTAAAAAATAATATTGATGGGTATTGTTATAAAATATTTGAATAGCTTTGCTCCTAATTATCATTTCTCTCTCATAAATGTGGAATATACTAGACAATATTACCAAAAAATGTGCCCGGCCCAATCAATTTTCCCGGAAATATTTTCGTATCCGTAAAGTTGTTCCTCTAAATGTTTTATTTGCAAATTCTAAAAACTAAATTGCAATTATTTGTAATTTCTTTAAAAAACATTGGCACATTTTTTTAATTGATCGAATAATCGGGGACAAACTTCGTAGTGATATGAGGACATTTTCGAACACATTCACAAAGTAGGGCACGATTTTAACAAATTTACCATAACAATTTATTAAAATAGTTTATAATAAAAATTTAAGGTACCAGTATTTTATGTTCATTGTTCAAAAATTGTATTACGTTATACAGGTACAATATATCAGGGGTGGCCATACGGTCAATCGCGAACAATTTCAAAGTCATATTAGATATTCTAACAGTTAGAATTTATTATTAGGCTACGCCGACGAAATTTAATAATAAAAAAAAACTTTTTATGGAAGTCGATTCTTAAAGGTGGAGTATATTTTTAGTAGATCTCTGCGGAAAAAAGTTCGGTCACCCCTGCAATGTACCTATAAAGTAGATAATAGATTCTTTAAATGCGTTATATCCTATTAGGACAATGCTTTACTAATATAATATCGATTCACTTACAAGTAATAAAACTGTATATTTCGTAAACATTAAATTTTGTTTCTGTGAAATAAAAATCCAGTGAATGTTGACCGATATTTGTTTTTTTCGTTCAAACATTTTTTTTTATTGCCTGTCCCCCTATGACCCATTAGCTAGTAGCCTTACTTACGCCTATAGTTTAATAAATTAGACAATTTTTAGGAATTTGTTAATAGTTGTGACGCAAATCCAATTTTATCATTTATAAACGCATAAGTTGTAGTCGTAAGTCATAACTAGGATTAGGATGTTTATGGTCTTAAAAACTTTAATGTATTAAACAAATATATTATAGGTATCGTTTTTGCAGCAACTCTTTCTTATAGCCAAATTAGCCAATTGTTTGCTTCATTAAAAGAAACATTTATTGTGACATAGGTTCTGTTTCTTTGGGTTCTTATGATATGGTGTTATTTTATAAGGTTTTAGATAATTATGTACAAAAAATGTCTAATGAGTATGATTTAAAATTTTAAAATTTTAGACTTGTTTTTATTTCAACGTACTGATTGGTCTAGTGAAGCGATAAGAATTCTAAAACAGATTTGAATTTGTCGTCTAGTTAATTTGAAAGTCTAATTAAGAACTACTTTTAATTGAAGTATACATTTTTTTTAATTGCTTCATTTTTATAGTATGACTTTTTTAGGATTTAGAGGGATAAAATCAAAAATGTTGGAAAGTCGATCCCAAGTATACTTAAAAATAAATTAAAATCTGTGTTTAGTCTCTAATCGCTTCACTAGATCAATCAGTACGTTGGAATTATAATATGTCTTAGAAGTTCTGCATGTCCTAGACAAAGACACAGAATCATGGCTTCCGATCCTTAATATTTTTAATTTTTACTCATGTATTTATCATTAACTTTATTTTTATTATTTATGAAAAATGAGTTTTTTAGTAATTTGTTTTGTGATAAATCGGAGTCAATAATAACGAATTTTCCAACTTTTTGAAACTGTTGGAGTTTGAACCTTAAATTATACCATGCGTTCCTTATATTCTAAAAGAATATAATATAATTGTTTATAATAATATAATAAACTTAATATATCACTATTCAGTATTATCTCTAATACGATTATATAATATTATATAATTTATTTCCGATGAGACGAGTTTACTGTTTTGACGATTTAGTTTTATAATTATTACATAATAATATTCAGAAGTCAGAACATAATAGGTTGGTAACTTAGAAAAAAATAACTGGTATAAGATTTCTGTTATAATAATGATCTCAACAATTAATATAAATAACTTCAAAAAACATTTTATCGTAAATCAAAGTACTTATATTTATTTATCATTTTAATGCAATTCAGTTTATTCAATTATTTATTTTTTAATTTATTTGAGTTGATTCTACTATAGTTAATTATAAGCAAATAATATAATGAAATTCATAATTAATTGAAGCAATCTTGAATTTCAAGAAATTAATGTAATAATAAGCATTTTGATATTAATTAATGTTTTATTCTATCAGTATAACTATTTACCTGTAGAATATTGAGTGCAAGCTGTATATTATACTATATGCTAATAAATACCAATAACTATACTAGGTACCAAATTAAACAATTTAAAGTAAATTATTAATATAAACATGCAGTAACGTTTCTGTTACATTAAAAATTAATAAATAGTGTCAAATTTACTTCAATAAACTATGAAGTACCTACCACAGTTTTCTCTTTCTAAAACCAAAATACTTCAACGTTTTAAAAAACAATAGAACAAAAAAACAGAAAAAAAATTGCGTAATTCTATGCAATAGAATATAATATAATTTTACTTTTACGTATTATATAGCGAGTTCACTTTTGTTTTCAAGCATAACTTACTTATGCCTCTATCTCTATGTACCTACCATTAATTAAATAACATTTTACAATACCTACTCAAACGTGCAGGTGTACCCGTATAAATGAGATATGAACGACTTATTTTTAATTCTTACCATTAAAAGGCCAATTTAGGCTTAAGCAAAATTAACTTTGCTTTTCATCGATTTTCATCATCATTAATTTTGTATTTCCTCGTCGTTTTCCGTCGGATTCAATGTTTTATATTTGAGTGGCTTTGGCTATACATATAGACCGGGTGCACTCCAAAACAAGACGAAACGAACGGCCAGGTTATTGCAGTGGTCATGTAGTAAAAATTGCAGTATGGCAGTTTTTTTTTCACTGCATTGGTGTGCACTTGACCATACACGAGTACACGACGGATGTGAATATATGATCCACCGCGTTTTCATCCACGGCGAAAAATGACGAGCATGAGTTTTTCCAGAGTAATAAACTAATAACGCTAACTCCTAATAATTGCATGTGTTTTAATGTCTTAATTGGGGCGAGCTTATAAGTTATTATACAGGCGACAGAAATCGGGAAATCTTCGCGTTAAAACCATAAATTTATATAATCGCATATAATTTACGCGGTTGATTTACTCAATATCGTTTACTCTTCGTACCTATAGCTGATGCGGTTAAAAACGCGTCCGAAACGCGATAAAAAAAACTCTGTGCTTACAGCCTACTACACGTCTTGTAGGCCGTTTCACAATTGATTTTAAATTTAACTTTAACTGTATTAATAAATCATTTATAGAAATTAAAACAATAGGTATAATCATAATATGAATTGCATATACCTATTATATAACATTTTTATTGGTATTATAGTATAATAGTATTCAATGGTATTACATATCACATCACCGATAGGTATGAAAAACTGGTAACAAAGTTGAATTTATGCCTGACTTTAAAATAAAAATTCTCATGTGTATTTAAAAAAAAACATGTATTTTATATTTATTTTAATTTTGATATATTTTTATACACCTATTTAGTACAGTTTAATGGATTTACAAACATTGTGTATAGTGTATGCATAATGTAGATAAGCTGATCATAAGGTTTTAATTTTTAAGTTAAAAGTTGTATAATATGTCAATTCTGGTTTAATGTATCTTTTTTTTAGAAACTCTTGCAGCCTTTCACATATATTATGCAAGTGCCAGGCAAGCAAATTAGAGCTAAACTAGCTCATGCATTTAATTATTGGTTGAAAATACCATCAGACAAATTGGCTGTTATTGGAGACATAGTGCAGATGTTGCATAATTCTAGTCTCTTGTAAGTATACACTTATAGAGTAGAAAAAAGTTTAACTGTAATTAAAAATAATTTGAATACATATGGATGAGTTCTCTGTTGTTATTTTAATTTATTAGTTATCTAAAAACCAAAATTAAGGCTGATGTATGTATCGTGTGTGATATTATATAAAATTGCCATTTTGATTGTTACAATTTAAAAATTAAGAATTAAATAAGTTCTTGTAAGTTTTAAAGTTGTATAATATGATTGTTTAACCTGTGAAAATTAAAGTTATTACTTATTAGTTATTACATATGATACCTACTATATTATAGTATATTTATGTATATCAGTATATTTAATCATTAAACTCGTAATGAATAAATATCTATACAGTATACATTGTTTAATAAATGTTCTTTATCTTACATAAGAGCATCTGAAAATAATTATTACTTATTACAATGTTACCTACTTATTAATTATTATACTTAGGTACTTACATACATTTTAAAGTAAATCATGACATGTATGTAAAAAGAAATATTTAGATTACCCAAAATGTTACATAACTTTTTCAACTAACTTGATAATATATTGTACTTACACGGCTCAATATATTGTCTATTAAATAATATATTGTTATAATATCATAAATCAATGTAACTAATTAATTGTACTGATCAAAGAACATAATTTAATCTTATTTATGGTTACCTAATGGCTAATTATGTTTATTAATTTATCATTATATAATAATAAATATCAAGAGAAAATGTAGTGTAATGCCGTAGAAGTATTTTAAATATCTATTTGTTATATAATATATTATCATTTATTATTAATTTCAATTTACTAAATAATATAACTGAAACATTTAAAATAGACATTCTTAACTGAATCAAATTATTAAAAATATATATATTAAAGTTAATTTTATTCACTATTTAGTTTTTTTATTTTATTCATTAGTTCTCTGAGCTTCAATTGAATGAAATACTTATACATATTCTATATTATTAATAAATTATTATAACTATTATAATAGTTATATTAAACCAAATTAATATTTATTTATATTTGGAATTTTAGAACTGATGATATTCAAGATAATTCCGTATTGAGACGTGGGATACCTGTGGCACATTCAATCTATGGTGTGGCTAGTACAATCAATGCTGCAAATTACATGTCATTTGTTGCATTAGAACGAACTCTGAGCCTTGGACATCCAATGGTACATATTACTTTTATTTTTTTTTTTTAAATATATTCTTTAGGATTGATATTAATAGCTAATAAATTATATATACATGTATTTTTAGGCCACCACTGTATACACTGAACAGGTGTTAGAACTTCACCGAGGTCAAGGAATGGAAATTTATTGGCGAGATAATTATACATGTCCAACTGAAGATGAATACAAAAAAATGACAATCAGAAGTAATTAAATTGTATTTTAACTATTTTAAATGTGTTGTTATTTTGGTTTGCATAATTACTAATTAATATTTAAAATTATCTTAATTTAGGTAAGTATTTCAAAATAAGTTGTGCAAAAATATATTCTTAACACAATAGGTACTAATAAAAATGTATTCTCATATTTTTAAGAGACTGGTGGTTTATTTATGCTTGCTATCAGACTCATGCAGTTATTCAGTGACAGTACTAATGACTTCACAAAACTTACTGGAATATTGGGATTGTATTTCCAGATTCGAGATGATTATTGTAACTTGTGTTTACAAGAAGTAAGGAGTATTGGATATTTATTTTAATGAATTAATAAGTTTTAATGATTTAATTTATTTTGTGTTTATGTTATTATGTATAATATAAAAATATTTAGCCAAAAAATGGCAATATGCACTGGCCAAGTGAAAATCAGTTATAGTTATTAATTATAGTTTTTAAATTCTTATTATGAGAACACTATTCTGATTTATATAGTTATCTGACAACAATTTGAAATGTAGGTTGTATATTTAATCTAATAGAAATACATTTCATTTGATGATACCAATTTCTTATTTAGTGTAGTATAGATGAGAGAAGTCTGTAATTGTAAATTGTATTATTTTGTTGAAAATCAAATTCTTATCCGTGATATATTATTCTATTTATGACAGAACCTGTTGATCAGAAATAAAATTCACTTTTTTTATTGTTTATTATATCATATTTAAACTTGATAAAATTACTGTTTAGGATTAAATCTAATTTTAAAATATTAAAAAATGTTCATTGATCGTGCAGATTATTAATTTTTACTATAGACCAAAATAAAAATAAGTTTTCAATGTTTTCCTTATGTGCAAAGATCATTCAAGTAATTTAACAACCTAAAGTAATTGTGTTTTCAAAGTGTTTAAATTAAAATAAGAAGAATAGTGCCTGGCTTATTAAAACATAAATTTGGAATATTATTTATAGAGTAAATTATACAAATATTGAAGTATAATTCTCATTTCTTAAAAAATGTATCTGGTAATTAATACTTTATTTTACTTTAGTATTCCGAAAACAAGAGCTATTGTGAAGATTTAACAGAAGGAAAGTTCAGTTTCCCTATTATACATGCAATTCATACTCACCCTGAAGATAAACAAGTGATTCGTATCCTTTATGTATAATTAAGACTAATTTTAACATTTAAAAAAAATATTTTATCATCCTACCAAAATGATAAATTTTATTTTTTTAACATGACATGAAATACCAAAATTATTATTATAAATTGTAATGTTGTACTTAACCTATTAAAACTATTAGACATTTTGCGACAGCGAACAAGAAATGTCGATGTGAAAAAGTACTGTGTGAAGTTGTTGGATAATTATGGTTCATTTGAACATACAAGGAAGGTGTTGACACAATTAGATGCAGATGCTCGTAAGGAAGTGGAAAATCTTGGTGGTAATCCGTTGATGATTAAAATATTAGACGGACTTAGAACTTGGTCATATAATTTCGATGAAAAGACAAACAATTAAATGTTTTATTTTATTATTTTAATTTAAATTTCCACCATGACCAACACTGTTGTGAAGTAGTTTTTTTTATGTGAACTGTCATATTTTTAGTTTTGTATTAAATATTTTGTCTTACAAAATATAATGGGGACCCTTTTTTTGTATATTTACTAATCATTAGTATAGTTTATTATAAATTAAATGTTGATATACTCTGTCAACCAAATACTATTAAATAATTTAAATCCTATTGGCCTTATCATTAATCATGAAAAAGTTCTTAATTTTTTTTTTAATTTTAATATTGTTATGTGGCATCAATGACTGTAAACAAAAATAAAAATAGGCCACAACCAAACACATTTTGGCCAGTTTAATATCTAAGTACTTAAATGTAAAATATTGCCAAGTCTCAATGTTGAAGCATTTTAGCAGAGTATAATAAATAATAATATAGTCTTCCAATTGAATATATTATATTATATAAAAAACATGAACATTGTATTTTTTGTACTTTAATGCTATTATTTGATATTTATTATTATTAATTTTTCACTTTTTTAAACCATCATTAAATTTCTTTTATATTATATTATTTTGCTTACCTAATCTTATAAAACCAATCTGCTCATGGCCGTTATTGTCAAACTTCTTTGCTAATTAGTATCTAAGATTTACCAATTGTTTCTAATTTTTAGTACTTATAAACAAATGTATGGAAATAATGAATAGATACATTTTAGTGAGATATTAATTTATAGTTAACATTATGTTATATGTATGTGTAAATGTTGTATACGTATAAAAATTAGTTACAGAAAATAAATATCACTTGATTAAAATTGATTTTTATTCTGTAAAGTGTAAGTTATAACCAATTATTGTACCCTTAAAACGTATGGATAACAATATGATTATTTTAATCAACCTTTACTTACGTTGTATAAAAATGTATTTTTTAATAGGCACACTTCCATCTCCAAATTATTAACTTGTTGCACATAATATTAATTATTATTGGTGTAATAATACAATAAATTATTATATTGATTACCTACCAGAAAAGTTGAGCAAAATTGAAGTAAAAAGATTGGGAAACAAATGCAACCGAGTAATAAATTGTTGAAAATTTTTTAGTAAGTCCGTTGAAGTATAATCTGTGTGTTTAGCAAAATGTATAAGCATGCATATAATAAGGATTCAAGCATGCTTGAAACAAACGCTTTTTGCAACAGACGCGATTGTGACATATATAACTATGTAAGTATGGCGTATGCCGTTGCAGGATAACGAGTTTTTAAAAGTCGAGTTTTCTAGTTAAATAATTTTCTTGTTCAAAAAACGGCTGTTGTATAGGACCTGTAGATATAGTCTGACTCGTCTGAGCATGCAATTTATTGCTTTACATCCTGTAGTTGTTTTTTACCGAAAGAATAAACCATGTATAAAATATACATTTTAAATTTTAATTGTATACAGATTCAATGGAAGACATTTTATTATTTTAGTTAGGAACTGTACAGCTAATTAGGTACTTTATATGGCAGCTCAGTTAGGTTCTATGAAAATATGGTGCGGAACCACTTCAATATAGGTAATCCTGTATTTATGTTGCCATATGCCCCATGTAGGTATAATATTATTATATATAATATAGGTAATATTTTTTTTTATGTATGTATTTTATTGGCAGTTTTGCATAGGTTCTGCACTATAATTCATAAGATAAATACAAATGAATTAAAACTTATAGTTATAATAGGGTATTTGAGAATATGAATACCACTTAATAATATTATGAGAACTATTATGGTTATAGACTATAGTTATACATAGAGATTAAAGACTAATGACTATAAATTACATTATGACGATGGTGCTAAAAATTGTGGGTTGGGTATTAGACTAGTGTTGACTGTGTTGTAGCATGTGTGACATACTGCAGTGGCGACTGGCGAGTGGCCGAACCATTTTCAAATACGGAGCGTGGAGACTAAAGATATATTTATTTTTACCCATACCCACCCACCCACACACGACCCACCTTCGTATGCAACTGTTCTCTCATAATACCTACTGAAATCGGTTGCGAAAATAACTAACATAATATTAAATATATATTAAGAAAGAAAACTAATGGTGGTGTAGGTTTAAACTTTAAATTTACCGGTATATGTGCCTGGTATTTAGTAAATGACGTTTTGTAGTATCCTATAAGTGCCATTTCGGCATAAATTTGACTTTATTTGTAGTGGTGCAGATGAATGTTTGCATAACTTAATATTCCTAATACAAACAATCCACTCAACAATATTTTATAAATAAGATACAAATCATTTAATATTTTACTTATAACTTAAGCTACTTATTTTCATAATGCATTGTCTATGTCTATGTCTGCGTCTTATTTTAACATATTGTCTGTATAAATATATAATATTATTGTGTAGGAACGAAAACAAAAAAGTGGACAAGTGGGTGTTGCTTTGTTGTATAGTAGGTTTCAAATGGGTCACTGTAATGGATAGTGTTAAATTTGAATTCAACTATGGTAAAATATAATTGTACCATTTGTACCTATACGTAAAACGATTCTGAACAAAGACAATCAGTCAGTATATGTTACTAAAATATTTGATCATGTTATTTGGAATAATATCATTTATTTACCAATTTACGTAGAACCTTGTTTTAAGTTTTCAATACTTAGCTATAAAAGTTTTACACATGGTGTAAATTTCAAGTATCTACAGTTATTCGTGTTTGAATAACAGCAAAATAAGAAAATCGCTGCATGAGAAATCGAATGAATATCCAATAATATTTTTTAAAAATGTGAACTACAAACTCTATAAAAATCATCACTCCGCTCAGAATCTAAAATGTGTAGGTATAAAATAGTGCTATAGGCCATAGACCATATTTTTGTTGGTAACCAACTTTGGTTGCCACTTAGGAAAGTTGCAATATTGATTAATTACAAATTATAATGATTAATAATATACACGGGCTCACGACCGTTCTTAAAATTATCGTTATATTTTAATATCGCAGACAATACTCAGGAGGTAAATACTTAATAATTGTTATTATGTTACAGTGGCGTGCAGACAAGACACAAATGGGGCCTAGGCCCCGCTTGAAAATGGGGTGGGTGTGGGTGGTATTTTTTGTTAAGAATTTTACAAGTCACTAAAATTAAATTTGTAAATGTTATTTTACTACGTGTCATTTGTAACTTTGTAAGTTCTTTCTATGTAGATATTTTATATTTTATAATTAACTTTGCCCCACATTGAAAAAGGGATCTGCACGCCACTGTTATAATGGGGTATGTTATATGCAGGTACATAAACTGCAATTCTGTAGACCGCGGACCGCGTTAACTTCATGAGTGTATATAGTATATATAGGACTTACCTACTCAGTTATATTCTCTAGTCATCAATTTTCAGAACAAAACTTCGAGGCAGTAAAAGCCTCAAACCCCCAACCACTGGCCTTGCTACTCACATTTTATATTCATATATTACAGATTTTTGTGTGGTGAAAATCGGAAATTTTGCACGACCAGATATATATAATGTGCCACATTTACACAGGCCAATTTACGTCGCAGTCGCCACTCGTTACAACTTACAATTGCAGCGTGTGATCAGTGATTACAACGAATCGGAAAGTTGCGTTTATTACAATTTTAATAGACGAGTATGATTTTTTTAACGTATTGATAATTTAAGTATAAGTACCTAGGTACTATATAATATAGTGTATAGACCTATATTATGCGAAAACTCGATGACTTGAAGTAAAAAAAGGTAAAATTTGGGGAAACGAGTATACTACATATATATATATAATTATTAAATATAACAAATAGGTAAAACAATAGTATATACCTTGCAAAACATATTTAACGGTGTACCCTCATAGGATACCCTCATAGGATCTGCCACTCATAGACATACCCATCTACCCACGACTCACCCAATCGCCCGGCCGGACTTCTAGATAGGTTGGCGTCGCTCCTATATAATATATAATATGCACGTCGAAGTCCCTTCAGTGGCCGCGCGCCACTGAGCCACTACAGTGCCAGGGGTCTTTTTGTACACAACGACATTATATATAAATAACCTACGGTGTCCGTCAAAAACTGTAAGTCATTATAATATTACTCGAGCACGCCACTGGCCGGGCCGTGGCCACTATATTATAATATTATTTGCGTATTAACGTCCATCGGGACGCGCGTGTCGCGATTATCGCGAAATAAACGACTGGTTTCGTCCAAAAATAGAACGCGGCGAACGTATTTTTAACCCGCAGCATCACAGTGGCGTTATTATTATTATTATTATTGTTGTTGTTATTATTATTATTATTGTTATTATTACCATCGTGAACGCTGACTTTTAATTTATTATTATATTATGTTGTGTATTTTTATGCCCGGTGACGCGTCGTTGTATACAAGTACCTAATATGAATAATGAATGCAGCAGTTGCTACGCTCGCGTCTATACATTATTACTAGGAGGTTTTTAAGGAGAATCGAGAACACCGAATACATAAACTACAGATCAGTAGGGTGTCCACCCACATTTTTCCACTTAATAATGTGTATTATATTTAAATTCTAGTTTTTTAAGTAAGAAGTTGGTGGGTACTAGCCACTATTGGTACATAAAATACTAGATTATAAACCTACTTATATGTATATATATTTTTTTAAAGAATTTCAGAAACATTGGATATGCTTATTATATACCTACTTATATTATAATATATTTCAAGTCCATAATATTTTCAGATAGGCAAAAAATATTATATTTTGAATACCTATCATCTTTTTTCAAAACAGAACCATTCATTTTACTGTAAGTTATTAGGAAATTACATTTTTCACAAATTCCGAATCAAAATTCGAACGAGTGGTATCTGAATTATTAAACTTTATTTACTTACTCAATTATTTTTAGTAATTATTGCTTCACATTAATCATAAAGTAGATGTAATAATATTCAGTTTAGTGTTTATTGTAATATGTCACGGATATCGGTTATTTCTCCCAGTCCTACAACACTCACCAGTCATAGGAGTCTTTTATCAGTGGCGTAACTAGGTTGTCTCTAGTCATCTCAATGTCTCTTGAAAGTTGTAATGTGGGGAGGCCATAATTTTTTCGATTTTCTACTTCAGAATTTCTTCAGGTAGAAAAGTGAATCTAGTAAGTAGTTTAGAGAGTCAAAAGTAAAAAATTCCCAGTAGCCTAGGGAAAAACAAAAACAAAACTAAAAAATAATGGGCATTTTTACGGAAAACTAGTTTTCGACACTATACTTTTTTTGGTCGTATCTCGAACCATACTATATACTTTAAATTTGTACAAAATGTTTATATGACCGTTCTCCACACATGACAACATTTTCAATATATGTTTAGCTACTTATAGATATGAGAAATTTTTTTCAATCATTATTTTAATTGTTTTTCAATTTTTTAATTTGTCAAAAAACTGTACGTTTAGCACATGGTTTCTCATAAGTTGTGATTAGTTTAATTTAAAAAAAAGTTTAGTGGAAATTCATAGTAAATTATTATGAGCCTCTAAAGTTAGAATTTTATATTTATAATTTCCTTAATTAATGAGGCTGTTGATTATACTGTTTTGGGTTTCCACTGTTACAACTTCGGTATAATAATTTAAGACTTTAATATAAATTTAATAATAATTGTGAAGTTTATGATCAACAATGAAAATAGGCTGTTTTTGAGCTGATTGAGCCGGGGCCCCTTTAAGTCGATAAATATCGGGACACAATGATTGACATTCTCAATTTCTCTGAGTATAGTTCTACCCCTCTGTACCATACTGCCATATGTATATAGGTTATATACAGGTTATAATGTTATATACCTTAAAAATGTTCCTTTATTTATCTTGAAACGTTTCAAAATATGATGGCAATAAAACGTTTCGCTGAATGGTGAGAATAATAATTTCGATGTGGTTTCATATAATATTCATCTTATACTCGATAATATAAGGCCTATAGGCGTAGTGAGGCTCACAATCAAACATTGAAACACCTTAAATAGTCACCTATCGTAGGTTATCATACTGACACGACGTTTGAACAAAGGAAAAATAGAAAAATGATGTGCTAAAAGTTGAACAATAAATTGCGGGTTAAGAGTTTACGGCACTCAGTTGAATTACAAATGTTGTATGGAATTTAGTGGGATATTCAAATCTCGTTTTCGACCAAAATTAGGGTTACGACAATAACTAGTCGCCCCCTTAAGTTTTAACCGTTGATAATAATACAATAAGAAAAGTACGTCCTACACGTACGACTCGATCGCTGCACATTTACCGACGATGTCCTACTCAGAAGATCGCCGCAGCAGTATACATATTATACGACGTTTTTGATCGCTTTGAAGAGATTTTTAACACATATATACAGATGTCGTATACACGATGTTATATTATTATAGGTGGGCGCGCTGGATTTAATAGTTTCGCGGGGCTGGAGGGCGGGGGGTCGGTCCGACGGACAATAAATATTCATTTAAAACCGTACTCTGTACACGCGAGCGGGCTTAACTGCCGCGCTGTTATATTATCCGCGTTCGTGCATGTAACAATATATATATATATATTTGTGCGGTGCATCGCGCCCGTATTCAATTTTGTTTTTACACCCTCGCGCGATTCCCCCCCTCGTCGGGCGGGCGAAGTCCGCAGGGACCGGGTCCGCGCAAACTCGCACGCGCGCGACGAGGCGGCTCACACAATGCCCACACGCACCCACCACCCACGCGTACTTAGGTATGTATACGCATACAATGCACGCACGCGTTGAGATCGCCCGTTACAATACTGCAATGTCGCCGTGCACGATAATATTACCTATATGTAGGTGTACTGTGTACGAATGTTTTTTATCATCCGTACCTAAGCTATAAACAACAACAACAACGATGCTGACAATAACAAGGGAGGAGATAAATTATAGTTATTATTTTTTTTTTCCCCCGTAATTAATTATTATTATTCACGTACGAGTGTACTATATAGCTGCCCACGTCATAGTAATATATAATATCTACTGCGGCCGCGATTCCTATTCGTTTTCAAACGACATAAAGTCGCGTGTGATTGAATCGTAATTATATTAAACCGTCACGAGGGTGCACATTGGTTACTGGTAGGATATTTTGTATGAGGGAGGGGGGAAATGAAAAGTGTAAGCTAAATAAGGGCTTAATGTTATTTTTAACTTAGAAGTGTAAATATGTTTTTATGCTGATTATATTCATTAATATTTCTATACTGTTATACATATAATACGACAATACGTACCCATATAACTAAATGCATTTTAATGAGAACAGTAAAAAAAAAAAAAGTAAATCAAACATAATCGAATCTAATATTCGGTATAGGTAAGTAAGTATAAAAATCTACTTTAACACTGAAAATATCTTAGTTTTATTCTATACATGTTTATGTCATCTTGAATGAAACTATCTTTGTACAAGTGCACCATTTCACGACGAAACATCGACTGCACTATTTTTATAACTTTCGTTTTTATTAAAAAAATGACCGATCATTCATGGTTAAACGAATTAATGAACGAAATAATGTAATAATTATGCACCTTATTAACACTCGATAATATTATAAAGACAATCTACGTCACTCACTATAATATCGAGCAGATGGTGGAGGACGTAATGTACAATGTATACAAAGGCGTGAATGTATTTTATAATCAGCTGTCAATCCGTAATTCGTAGTTTCACATTATCATTGCACATTAGTATTAGGAGCATTGATGAGTGCTAGCTGTTAGATTAAATATCTGTAAGTATTAATGTTAGCGGGTTTTACTACGAATTATCAAAAAGATCAATACAATTCTTAAGTAGGACCTCTATATTGACGACTTAGGTACAGTCGTCAATATAAGTTTATATTATTTTTCCAGGGGGCAAGTGTCCTGATCGGTTCGACTGTTCGTTGCATTTTCATTACACTACTAAATTGTACAATATCTTTGCTCATGTATATCTTCTAAATGGTTCTAATTGTGCATTCGTTCTTACTTCTCATTGTTGTGTTTAGGTATCAGATGAAACACTGGGCAATGTATTCGTTGAAGATTTTAATTTAAAGTATTTGACTAACAAAAAATGGCAAATCCCTCCAAATCAAGTCTTCATAAAGAAGACGTATATACTAATATTAGGTAATCGGAATAAATTCGACACGTCTAAAATCCTATGTCGCACGTGTGTTTGACTAAGACAGAAAATCACGGTATCGAGTCTCCTTAAATATCATTATTTTCTAATTTACGGCAATTATATTGAAATTAAACCCTTTATTATGTATCAGAAGAAAATGTTTCAATTTACAATAGTGGCACAATACTTATGATACTTGATATAATAAACACAAACGACGAGAACCGTCGCTTTTCCATACAAAACGTGGTAAGAGAATATCACCCGATCTCGTGGTTGCGTGATAAGTAATAACTTGGTACCTAATATTTTACCACAGATATAGGTACTTTTATAGGTAACTTATGTGACATACGCGCAGTGTCAACTTCTTACTCCGTTCGCTTAGGCAATACGGATATAAAATGTTAACTATATGTATACTTAATTGATGTATAGTTAGGACACACGTCACTCGGGGGAGGAGGGGCTCCAGTCTGTGTTTTTTTCAATAAATATCACACGGGTCCACGGAGTTCTGCTCAAGGGCCCCGTCCGAAAAACGTATGTTGTTTGCGCCTATATATAATATACGGCCGTATATGCATATCATACACCGGGTAGCTCAGTTGTAGGTGTAAGTAAGTGTATATAATATTATAATATAGCGACGAGAAAAGTAAATACGTCGTGACTCATCATAAAATGTTGTACCGCGCGTTCGCGAGAGACGCGCGCCGGCAACGTCTGGTCAGTGTCTGTTTATCCCGTAAAAATTGGTTTTTTGACGAGAAAAACTCACACGCGTTTCTAAAAAACGGGTCATTCCGAGTGGGACGGACCGCCGCGCGATTCATTACGTATAGCACCACAACATAGCTATAGGGAGACCTGTGTATACCGATATAAGACCGTGGCCACGCATTATTTTTAGACGTGTGTCATATTCTATAAGCGTATTATTAACGCGCACAGCGTGCTTGGTGTGCATCTATTTCCGAGTTAGATCTCTCCAGTTGCCGCGAGCGTATATAAAAAGGGACCGCGGCGCCGAGTGATTTTCAATTTTCGCCCGTCAGCCGAACCTCTCGCAAACGATTATATTATTGTCGTCCACTTGTTCCCGCGCGCTTACGCATATATTTTCATCGTTTTAGTGTCGTTATTGCAACGTGTGTATCCTCGTAATACTCATGTCTTTGGAACGTGCAGTTCGCGCTAAAGTAAGTCGTCTGAAGTATATAATACCGCGAACATGATATCGTCGTCAGGGTCATTGCGTAATATAATATCTACGATATTATATGTCATAATAATATATCACGCATGTTGTCGTGAATATCGTCGTGTTATTAAAGTTAAAACATACTAAAATGTGTACAATTTTTATTTTTTGTTTTACCCGACACAGCTCGCTTCCAAGCGAGACCCCCAACAAGAGAAGGAAGCCCAGGAATGGATGGAATCGATATTGGGATATAAATTCCCCAAGAACTTCCCGTTGGAGGAATACATCAAGGACGGCCAAGTACTGTGCAAACTCATTAACATCATCAGCCCCGGAAGTGTACCGAAATACAACACTACCGGAGGACAGTTCAAAATGATGGAAAACATTAACATGTGAGTCATGCATCAACAATTTCTAAACCTATTATTTTTCACCAAACATTATTTAATCGTCGCTAGACCGTTCGCTGGTAAAATTTTAAAAACAGTTTAGATATATACATATATTCGATACAGCGGTATGACGCGTTGTAGTTTTCACCGAGAAAACGATTTTAGTAAAACTTTTCAAGTTGATTCCTGAAATAGAATATCAAACATGGATCAATAATTAAGCTCTTTGATTGATTCTACAGCATGCGATTCCGTTCCGTGGTATAATATTTTATATTATATAGTAACATATATAACAACCGAACTAGAACAATGTCCTACGAGTTTTGCAGGTTGTTTTGACACATAAACATAACACGGCGATAAAATCCACCACACCCTGTTAGGTTTAACACCATAAATACGCCAATTAA
Organism: Nasonovia ribisnigri; assembly: GCA_027563435.1. NCBI lineage: Eukaryota > Metazoa > Arthropoda > Insecta > Hemiptera > Aphididae > Nasonovia > Nasonovia ribisnigri. Next base: position 82,949 of record JANEHU010000844.1, on the reverse strand, counting down.
TCGAAAATCGTGCACTGTGGACAATATAGTGAACGCAATACATTACGACAAACTTTTTCAGTGCATTATTGCTGTATACATATTATTATATTTGAAAAAAGCCATGTAAACATGTTCCGGGGACGACGATGGCGACCATCATTTACGATTAAACGGCGCAAAGTGCAGACTATTCGTTCAACTTTTGGCCTTTGTTTGTGTTTGTATGTGTGTACCTACCTCGAATCGGGGGTAATCATTGCGTTTATGAGGGGGTGTTGTAGAACCTCCTTGGACCACCCCTCCCGTGACCTTTTTTTGCTGTAGAAAACTAAACTATTATTACGTTACACACACATGTTCACGTGTATTATTATATACGGCAATGTACCTATAACTGGTAGACACACGTTAATAACGTCAACAATAGTATATTATTCAGATTTTGGGTATTGACAGTTTTGTATGATGAAAAAATCTCGATCAACCGACAACCCTACAATGCTAATATACATATATAGTGGCGTGGCGGAGTGAAATGTTTTTCAATTTTGGCAATTAATCTTTGAAATAACATACCATCGCTTGAATACTTAATAATATATGATACTTATTACTGAAGTTATTATTCTTATTAGTTATCATATTTAAATGAAGTTCGTCTTGAACTACAATTTTTTACTAAATCCAGTACTCACCCACCCAACCACTCGCCCAGGTGCGTATACAGTGGGGGGGGGGGCGTTCATCCCCCCGAAATTTAAGAGTTGTATATTTATTTATATCCATTATCGATAGCTACAAGATGAAAACTACTATCAGAATTTTTTTTTGTGTACGTGCCTGCACCCACCCATCGTGTACCTAATACCTATACCTTCATTTCAAAAACATTTTGAACGTGTAGCAGGCCTTGTCTGCCATTAAATTCGTATTTTTTTCAGACAGGTTATATAAAATATACATCCATATAACATTATTTTATACACTGAATACGAACCGCAAACACGTAGCCTGGACGGTTGAAACAATAATTTTATGAGGCATTATTTATTTTGAGACTGCGCTTGCATATATAATTTCGGGGGCGTCGTGTCACGCTAAGTAAATTTTAACGTTTAGAGTTCTCGGGGAAGCACAAACTTTTATACAATATGTATATTATATACACGCGGTGAGATAAACTTTTAAGCGCGTCGCTGCAAAGCGGAGTTCCGGGCGAAAGTTTTTTCACTCATAAATCATAAAGTGCAGCGTATATAATAATAATAATATATAACATTATAATATGAAAATTGTGCGCAGGGGCGCCGGGTAGGGATTAGACGGAAGTACCCACTTCAAGTTTGGCAAGATATAGGTGCGAAATCTGTCGTATATATATATATATATATATATTATGTTATATATAATATATAAAACAAAAACGAACGCTCTTTGTGTGTATACCTACATATATATTATTGTAGTGAAGTATATATTTTATATCATATTATTATATAATTCGATGTCGACATTGTTTTTTTACCTAATCATTTATCGATGATATAGCATCTGAGCATACGAGATCTTTATACACATTATAACTTCCCACTCGTATAATGTAATATCATGTTCGCATATGTGTCTATATTCAGGGTTATGAGTTATGTCTTACGTTCACCGTGGCGACGGTGACTGACGAAAGGAGGCGTAAACGATTTGCTTGTGGGTGGGTGTACACTGTACAATCGTCTGCAGGGGTGACACAGATATTTGATCGAAATGCTATAATGTGCAGTGTTTTATTTTTAGCCTGCGTGTAACCATATATTTTATAATACCGCTATAGTTTATAATACGTTTTCGCACTTACAGTTTCCAGAAGGCCATCAAAGCGTACGGAGTCGCCGACATTGACGTTTTTCAGACCGTCGATCTGTGGGAGTGCAAAGACTTCTCCCAAGTAGTGATGACGCTGTACGCTCTGGGCCGCGAGGTGAGCAAAACTATCATTATAATATTATTTCGAAATTGTCGCGTGAATAATTTTCGACCCGCCAACCAGACTAGGATGTATACATGTTATATATTATGCGCATTTGACGACCGCGGTCTGTACTTACAAAATACTATTTATTGTAATATTATGTAGACATACAGACACCCGGAATGGAAGGGACCTTTCTTGGGACCCAAACCCTCCGACGAGTCTAAACGAGATTTCTCCGAAGAAACACTAAAGGCCGGTCAAACCATCATTGGGCTGCAGGCTGGACAGAACAAGGGAGCCACGCAAGCGGGCCAAAACATGGGCGCTGGCAGGAAGATCATCATCGGCAAATAATGGCGCCAAACACCATGCACGACCCGACGAGTACCATCATTTAATGTAATATAATATTATAATAATTTATATAATATATTATGTTATATATGTACACACATTTATAAATAAAGAGGTGCGTTGCGATTAATCATCTGAAACTCGAGCTTGTAGACGCGGTGTACGACGTTGTAAATTGTAAGCGGTTATTATATTATTATATTATGTGTGTGTCATATTATCCTAATTATTATTGTAATAATATTATCCGAGCGGTACGTATGTAAATGGTTTTAAAATAACGCAAGAATTATGTCTTATTATATATTTATTGTTTCCAAGCGGCATTATTATTAAATATCTTACTTGTTTTTTTTTAAATCAATAACTGTTTTTTACTTATATATAATATATCTTTTTTTTTTGGATTAAAAAATAAAAAATATATATAAAATAAAACGAAAGACGATCAATGTAATATTCAAGTCTATTATACATTTATAAACCCATACCTATTGGGATTTTGTGCCGTGAAATTCTTCATGACGTGTGCCACCGCCACGTAATTAAAATATATGTACTTAGAGTATAGGCGGTATCTATATAGCTGGTACTTAAAGAAAAACAATAACTGTTGTTTTCCCGATTTCGTCGTTGAAATTATCTGCAGTCGGACCCTATACATAATAACATATAACATGACAAATATCTGTCCGATCGTATAATAATCTATATAATAAAAGGCAATGTTTGCGTGTAAATGTGTGTATGTGTGTGTGTAATCGATCCACAGCATAGCCCGTCCGCTGTCACACTTTATAGTTCTGACCTTAGACATTTGGTACACAGGTAATCATATCCCCAATTTTATAAAATTCGTATTTTTTAAAGGAGTTTACACAGAGATTTGTCGACTCACGAAAAAAAAGTATTTTTTTGATGTTTAGGGCTGCCATATTGCCATATATTATTGGTTACAAGAAAAAATAAATAGTTGTTTTAATGGGAAATAATGTTTAACTACCCAAAATTAGTATATCAAACAAGTGTAGTTTTCATTCAACCGAGTTTAAGACAAGGTAAATCCACTGGCATTATTTAATTTTTCATGGGCAACGATGTGCTACAACAGTAAATATTATACATTATATAAAAGTCAATCTAATTTTATCTTTTAAATTATTATTAAGTCACGTCACATTGCTTATATTGACGTATTGTGCATTAAGCTATTTTAGTATTGTAACAATAATAATATCATACAATATTTCATGATTTATGTAAAATGTAATATATGTTATTGTATGACATTTCACACGTCGGCGGTGCCGAGCGCGTGTCAACATTCGCGCCATATTAATTTTAGAACCATCTGGGCATCCAGCGGTGAAGGAAACGCGTTGAAAAAGTCGACGACTGTCGACAGGACTGCTGCCACTAACGGCTGGCACCCGAACAAAAATTGTCGATTTTCTGGCAATCGTCGAAAAAATAATATTTATGCCACCGACTCTTTTTGCTCTTCCACAATAATATATAGTAAATAAACTAAACAGAGACATTGATGATGTATAATATTATACACTACCTATACTTGTACGCATGAAATATAATAGACACGCACAGTAACTATGCGTATTAATAAAATCGGTTTAGTGAATTTGATTACACGCTAAAATTAAAAATAATAATATAATGAAAATGTAAAATTCACGGAAAGTACATTTCACATACCTCATATTATATTATTATGGCCGTCAATTTATAGTTTTTCGTCCTGGATTGGAACGTTTTAATCAGCCTTAACCTACACGCGTCAGCCATTGGGCCATTTGCAACTATATGACCTATAGCTATAACGATTGACGCGTCACGTTACAAGCTATACTCTATAGGTAGGAACATAAATTACCATACATTATGAATATTTATGATTTATGATTGTTTGATCATAAAACGAGCAGGCAAAAATATAGTCCCGGACGCCTCCTCATGACACGCCTATAATAATAGGTGTCCGTTAATCAGAGGCGTAAACTTTCTTTTTCTTTTTTTTTTGGGAAAAATGTTAGAAAATGTTTGTAAATAAATGGCAACATGTTTAGTTGGTAATATTTGAGTACCTAGTATGAGTAAAAATACTTTTTCGTTAAAATATTGAACATATACCTGAACTATACTCAATTATCGATAGTTAAAAGCATTTATTACAACACTGATTTTTGATAATATACAGCCTACGGGGACCTAATATCTATAACAATTTGAATTATATTAAATATTAATCATTGCCCAACACCTGAAGGAGAAAAATAATAATTTACCAATATTGAATCCAAGATCGGGAAACGATAAATAAATAAATAATATATTGTATCTTCGCACTTGGTAAAAATAAAATAATCACGTAGATATTTTTATTTTGTAGGTATAATATGTCTTATATTGTACATTTCTATAGTTCTGGTTTAAATAAAGCTATCAACACTGTTGAAATATATGAATTGGTAAATTTGTCATTAGCCAAGCCTAACCATGAAAAATTATGTCATAATTAATAAGAAAACAAAATTAGAAAAATTCAGTTGCAGTTGCAATCAAAACAAAATCATGATTTAAATTTATATAAAGTTTATCGCTGAAGTTTTTACCGACATAATTCATTAAATGTATTTATTATCCTCAACAACTGACTTTTATATTAATAATAATTGTACCATTTAAATGGTATGAAAACCTCTTATGACGTTGAAATTTCAATGAGGCGAGGAGCCGAAATTTCCGACCCTCTCGAGTACGCCACGTCTAAGTTGATATAAAGCAGCAAGTAGGTACCTACTTAATATATATAAATACGGAGTAATTCATTTAACGTAAGATACTCATTATTTCAGAAAACAATAACGTTTTAAAAAATATTTTTTTTACATAATTTTTAAGTTGTTACTAAACAATATTTTAGGAACATTTTTTTTTATCGCTAGCGTTTTTTTTTTTTTTAATTTCAAATTCCGAAAAAAAATATTGTTCGTAGTATTTTGATCTATAATAATCAAATTTTGAACGAGTATATAATGTTATTAGTATTATAAATATTTAAAGTTTTAATGAGCGGCGTAGTGGAGTATAGTGTAGGTACTAACATTTTGTGCATAGGTAGTACCTATTAGGTACCCTTGAACTACATTTTGATGAGCGGAGTGCTCATCAAAACTATAAATACATATAACTCATAAACTAATTGTCCAAAATTCAATTTTTATACATCAAATTACTCCCAAAAATATTCTCCTTTGGAATAAAAAATTAATAAATGTATGTTTTCATTAGAAATACTAGACAATTGTAATGCTAATGATAAAAATCGTAAAAATATAATTTTTTTCAAAAATGTTATATTTGAGCGACTTAAAATTAATAAAATACAAAAGAAATATTTTGAAATAAATATTGTCTTACGTTAAATTGATCACTCCGTATAAAAATACATTTACCTAATTATATTAAACAACCATCTATATAGGTATAATATGTATTTTTTACATCTATGAAAGTGATATTTGAGGGTTACATTTTATTATTTTTTAATTTTAGCAATCGTCGGGGGAAGTATATAATATGTATATATCATACTCTGCACGTATATACTTACACAATCATAGTAGGTATAGAGGCACGGTAATAATTTATTATTGCGTATATAAAATTAACGAAGGATAACAAAAAAATATAAAAACCACCCGAACAACGCGTTAATCGCACGATATTTTCCCACCCTCTGGCGGTTCGGGTATATAAATGTTAATTATTATTCACACATACACACACTAATGCACACACTAACACACACACGCATGCGCGATGCCTGGTGCTTTTACCAACAAAAATATAATGGCGTGTATGTGGCCTGCTGTAGAACCTAAGGACGGGTAAATTAAAAAATTTTGATTTATATGCGTATTATGCTGTATTATTTGCGTACACCTACAACTGGCGTTCGTCGTACCTACTCCAAAGGATCGTACATGCATCTATTACCTAGGTATTATATGGTAAACCATTAGGTATACACTATATACATCGGTCACCTATACGACTATATTATATTACGATATGATATTATAATTTATGAAGATCAATTTTAAGGACCATAATATTTTCAATTGTTTATTTTTTTAATATAGGTATTTATCTCTTGATGAATGTCCTGTGGCGATACAAACTTTTTTTCTACAAGTTATACCAAGTTTGCCGTTTTTACGTCTTAATCCAACCTATGGTGGATTGAATCCGATGTGACATCGCTGTCTGATTGTTTTGGGCTACATTAAGTTCTTTAAAATAGAATGCCGTGTAGGTACATGATGGTCGTTTAGTTATAGATATTAATATATTTTATAGCCACCTCAAGTGCACAATTAAACTACCTGGTATGCGAGCATTGAATTAATAATTTTGATATTAAAACAAAATAGTTGGAAGTTTAAAAATAACGTACCTATCTAAAGAAATTCGAAAAATTTGCAAAAAGGTACCATCTACAGGTTACATACCTGACGCCTTATGCGTACATTATACCTTATTTATGCCCTTATACTCTTTAATATACCACGGCACGGTGACGAAGAGATAACGTTTGTTAATTAGGAATGTCATTTATAAAAAAATAATAATTCCTATTAATTTCTATTATTATTATAATTTGTCACCAATAATGGCAACCATGGTATAAATGCTTTTATGTAAACAAAAAAGTATTAGATTTCCATATCTCACCCTTATTTCATCCTCCTCGAGTTTTATTTTTGCGACAAAAAGTAGCCTATGTTTTTCTTTAATCGATCACATCTATCACTATAGTATAGAGTCTATACCAAAGTTCATAAAAATTGGTTTAGCGGTTTAGGCGTGAAAACGTAACAGACACACAGATGGCACTACGGCAGTATATCACGGTACATTATTAATGCACTTTAAAACGAAATTAATCAGCTTCAGTGCATACTCATATATTGTGTATTATCGATTAACTTTTTAAAGAAGAAAATTCGCAGGGCATTAAAATTAACCATGACCAGTATTGGGCCACTCTATTAAACTGTAATTATTAGATTGAAAGCACAGAAATTCAAAATTTCAGTAATATAATTAATTTTACTTAAGGTACTAATGATAGAACTAAAACAATAGACCTAATGACTTTCACATATTTTATTATATTAAGTATGGATTTAAAATTTTTATTATATTCCATAATATTATTTATTTACGTAAAAATGGTATTTTTATTATTTAATGATATTATGTGAAAATTGTTTTGAAATCTCATTAAATGTTCATAATAATAATAATAATTATTGTTGTATATATAGGTTTATTATTAATTATTATATAACAATTAATATTACTTACTGTATTAATATTAACGACAATCGACTAAAAATGAGTATTATATACAATAAACACAAATTATGTATTTTCTTACTCTCTGCAGTAGCAATCTCTGATTATAATATAATATGTGTCATTTAACTTATAGTTTTGAAGATAGTTTGGAAATATTTCCACCCCCATTTCCAGAAAAAGTAAAATATGTATTAAAAAAGCCTTCAACAGGTGTCACCAGCTTCAAAAAAAAGTAACATTCTCAACATTTGTTTTTATCAACGTAGGAATAAATCGCCTTTTAAAAAAATTGTAAAGCCCAGTCTGAGGTATTGGAATAAGCTGCTTCTACTTGAAAATCTAAGTAACATAAATGTCGTTTTAAAAACTATTTTCCTTTCCTAGTTAAAACTAAAATTTTCGAAATTGTTTTATTGAAAAATTGTTACTCAACGATGATTTCACCAAATAAATATTATTATTTTTAAAATATAATAAGCAAGTTAAAGTTAACTATACTGTCATTATTAGTTATTAGTTTTCATTAACCATCAAATTAAATCAATATCAACGTTACCTACTCTACTATTGTAAAATTAAAATAACTAAAAAATTAGATCATATGGGTACGACTTTGACGTGCAAAATTGTTATTGCAATTAAAGTTGGTAACTCATTTTAATATTAGTATTACGGGAATTTGGTTTAATTTTTGCCGAAAACATTGCATATCTTAATTATCGAATTAATTAATATTCAATTATTATAATAATCTATATTTTTATCATTTTATATTACCGTTAATAATGCTGAGTTAATACCACCTCCTGCAGTAGAAAAGTGTGAATTTAAGTTCATGATACAAATACGTATTAGTATTTAGTACCTATATTATATATACCTAATATACTTAATACTTTTAAACTACTATTAAAATAACTTTTCACGAAATTCTTATAATATTTTTAAGCTATTTGACACAGCGAAATATTTTTATTGATATTTATAGAAAATTCTAAAATATTTCAAAATTTCAAATGTCTATAAAAAATGTAATAAGTGGAAAAATATTTTTATAAAATCATACCAAGTAATGTATAAAAAAAAAACAAATATTATGTATATTTTTTTTATCATTTTAATAATATTTTTTGGATTACTTCAATATATGAAAATTAAAATTAGGACGTGCAGCTTATGACTTACATGTACCTTAAAGCTTAGATGAGTGGCGTGGAGTGATACCCTTCAAAAAGTTGGTCCACTATTTCGCTTATCTTTACTTTAAATAGTTACAACATATAATTATTAATAACTATATATATAGGTATTTGTCCAAAATCCAAAACTAGCTGTATAACCCGACTTTGGCCGTTAAAAAACATGCGAACATAAAATATAGGGGCTATATATATTAGAATATCCTAGTCTTAGTATAGGTGCATACCTCAGTTCACGATAAAATCGGCTTTGGTGTACCTCATAGCTTTGTTAACTAATGAGTAATTCAATTAAGATGGGCAATCAGCCTGTGGCAGATTATAGTCATTGTTCTTTGTTGTACATTTAAATTACAAACAATTAATATATTATTTAAAAATAAATGACTTATCCACGCATGGCAGGTCGTCGATAGTTTTTTTAAACATTTGTTTTAGTATTACTAATGGAAACCCTATAAATATATTTTATAAATAATTACATTTTTGTGTTAGTTAAAACAAAATTCTAAAATGTACCCACATATTTGTCGTGAGTCCGAAAGTCCTAACATAACCTTACAAAAACGATGATTTAAGGAAAGCACAGTGATTTAATCACTTTTGGTGCCTCTAGGCAATATTTGCCGAAAATCTCCTGTATAACAACTCCTTCCATCGGGCGTTCATCAGCTTAAACATCGGCTTAAACATCAGCTTCAAATATCATCTTAAACATCAGCTTCAATTATTTCAACTTTTTAACTTTGTGATTGTGTGAGTAGCCACCGACAACGAATTTTCCGTCTGTCCACGCTGGTGCACAACAGCATGGAACAGTATATAGAAGCGAAATTCGATCAGCTCATCGGGGTCTTATTTATTTCCAATACACGGAGTTTCATAGGCCTGGTAACAGGCAAATGCTATTATATAATATGTGTATATACAATTTACACGTTTATTTTAATTAATAGATAACTCAATTGTTGTTTATTAATTTAGCCAAATACTATTGCAATAGGAACCTTCTCCGTGATATAATCTTCCATTTAAAAAAAAAAATTAAGATAATCGGTTGAGTAGTTTCCGAGAACATTATAGCGTTTCAATTTTCGATTTTATATAATAATTGTCGTATACGCCGATCACAGCTAGACGTACACATATTGTAATATACAATATAATCTATATTAATAAAAGTCGATATTTGTGTGTGTATGTGTGGGTGTAACTACAGTGTAAGTGATCTAAAACTAAGTCCACTCGTGGTTCAGAAATTTGGTAGGTTATTTTGGAAATTTTGCATTTTTAAGGGTGAATTACGCAGCGATTATTCGCAAAAACAAATATTTTTTTTGTTTGTACAGGGTTACCATTGGTTACAGAAAATTAAATAGTTTTTATAATTTGATATACATTTAATATATACCACTCTGAAAATGACTGCGTTCAAAATATGTGTATCCATAGTTTAAATATTTTACAGAGCTTATAAGACAGGATAAATCCACTGGAAATATTTAGATTGTCAAGTGAAACGCACGATCAACTCTAATTAAAAAATATATCTACTATTAACTATTAAGGCTTAATACGGATGATTTTTAAGCAAATTCAGAGTCTTCAACCGATTTTCATAACATTTTCGCCAACAGTTTCAGCAAGAACCGTAGTATAATTATTCTAGTCTACTTTTTATTACTTACCTACGTTTTACTTTTCTACACAATAGACAAAAATGTTGAATAATATAGTTTACTCACGAAAACTATAGTTGTTTTATTTATATGTTGTTACCATTTGTTACAGAATATAAAATAGTTATTATGATTGGATATAATTTTGGACCTATATGACTGTATTAATATATCCAATGCATAATTATATTAATTGGTCAAACAGTACAAATTACTGTGTTAAGAATAGGTATATTGAGTGTAGACGTATAGTTTACTTTTAAAGGAGTTTAAGACTAAGCCACTAGCGTTATTTATTTGTCATGGGCATCACCACGAAGGATCAGCTAGAATAATTAAATAATATATTTAATAATAGACTATTTTTTTTTAATACTTAATATTGAAATAACTTATTAAGTATAACTATATATTATTGGTACGACGAGTTGTCGACGAGCAATTTAAATATTTTTAAATCATAATAATTATTATTATGTTCATATGGAACATATTGTTATTATATATTATTATATATCGTGTTAAAAAAGTATATTTTTGTTTTAATACAGTCAAAAATAGATGGGCATGGAAAACCTTTAAATTGTTTTTCTACGCAAATCATGTCAAGGATTTGGCAGCTTCTTTGTAAATTCCAACGGACATGTTATGCAGTGGGGTCCTAAAGTTTTATCGTTAAAATAAAAAACATACACTAAATGTATACTCGCAGTAGTTTTTTTTTCAGCGGGAGAAGTAAAACTATATAAATCATTGCGACGTGTTGTCGCGGTGTTCTCTTGTAAAAACAACAGTTAATTAAATTTAAAAAAAAATGTATACAATCACCGAGAAAAGAAAGTTACCGTATTTACATATAAACGGTTTATTCGTATAAAAAAAGTTGATGATACATTAGGTGTATGATAATATATAAATATAAAAACCACAAATATTTTCAATAATGACTTTTTTTTTATTGTACGTTATTCTGTTCACAAATTTATCTTTAATACATATTACATAATATTTTATTTTATTTATATTTAGTATATTTACAATAATCCTGCAAAATTAAACACAAAATAAAAAATGTAATTAACATAATATACTTTATAATATTATTATCTATATACTCGTACACATATTAAACATATTTATATATTATACATTTATTCATTAAAATTATTTTTCTATTTTTCGGACGAATAGAAGTTACAATAATAATAATAATGATAATAATAATAATAATAATAGTAATAATAATAATAATAGTTATATATTATTTACTATGCGTTCGATATAATAAATATCGCTATATTATTAATTATTTTACCTACGAAAAACAAAGAGAGATAATAAAACATAAAACCAAAAAAAAAAAAAAAAATCAAACAATTATTTAAAAATGCTATAATATTATGATGATCGGGTGTATTGACGAGGAGGATACGACCAAATTGGTTAAAGAATTTGTACCTATATGTGCGTTAAGTAATAACTAATTACTAATTAGTATAAACCGTCTCGTATATTCGAATAATATTGTATATAATAATATTTTATGATCGGTGTTTTACTTTTCAGCATATTGTGGGTGAGGTTATAATCGTGTAATATAATGTTATGTATAATTGTATTAATAACTGCCTACGATATGATATTTTCCTGAATTTTTTCGTTTTTCAGGCGATCGTGTGGTCCTCTCCCAGTTTGCGAGAGATATCGTCCAACATCACCGCAGCAGCTGTACGGAAAAAAACAATCTAAGTCTGAAAAAGCCTATTCCGTCCAACACCATCGTCGATGATTAATATAAAAAACCGTCGCCCACTGCAGCAGCCATACCGTAAAAAAACGATTTGTGCGGACACCTTTATCGCGTAGTATATACCGCGGCTATTTTTAGACGTTTCCTAATCCTATCTCATCGTAAAAATAACAATAAAAATAATATGACGACACGGTTCGTCGCACCCGTATGATATTGGGTATTAATAAAAAGATGAGTAAAAAATAACCTACCATGTAATACTTACATGCACTCTCGCCACTCTCGTCTTGGCATAATACAGCTACTACTATACTACACTACTACTGTGGTTAAACGCATCAGCGATGTTTTAAGATAATTTTTACGTGCGCGAACAGGTGTTTTCTCCGATATTGAATGATATTAATCTCCCCTGTATAATGCCACAATTCAAACAGAAAATAATAAAACCGTAGGTCGTTGGTAATTAACCTGTATCTCCGGATGGATCGTACAAGGAGGCACCACCGGACCGGAGTGAATAAATCTTTGGTGTTAACCTAACAGTAAAACATATTATATTAACAGAATACCTACCATAAATACATAATATAATATCAACAACCTCAGAAACACGACATCCTTTCCAACACAGACGCAACATTAGGTCCAAACACAGACAACACTACAAGCAATATCATGACCAACTTCTAAAGCGAGACACCGACTTATAAAATACAAAATAATTTACGTATGTATAAATGTATAATTATGTAATCATTTAAAAATATTGTAAGACTATATTATTACGGTTATTGTGAATTTTTAAAATTAACATCATATTTTGTTTTTTAAAGATCAACAAAAAAAAAAACGATGTAAACCTAACAGTTACTCGATCGGACAAGAGAATTAAACGCGTTATAGGTGATAATGCGGTGGACCGGAGCTTTTTCTAAGAATTCGATATGAAAATCACGGTTTTTAATCGATCGTTTTTCGCCGGTTGGACTAAAATCCATACGGTCAGTGAAAACAACAATTATAAATTCTATCTAACCATTATATATTTTATTATTGGGCCTTGGGTATCCTCTAACAGGTGATTTAGAGAATTACCAGTGATCACTAATTTGCCACCCGCGTGAAAATTTAACGGTGGTCACCATTCCTTATCATTAATTTACTCATACTCGCTTACCGAGCGCAAAAGAATGAAGTAGAAACTTTAAATTAAAATTATTTTTCTTAGAATCGAGTTTTCTAATAATTTTTGAAGGACGTATTGCTAAAAAATGCACTCAAACACATACAAAACACACACAGACAGACACACATTAAATATGTCGGTGACTCCAAAAAATTTGATACTTCGGGTAACTGCCCTTTTCCCTGACCTTTCCTCCCTCCATCAACACGACACTGCAGAGGACGGCCGAGTGGTTACCGCATCAGTTACATAATAATATGTTTATACACTCGAACGATTAACCCCACAAAACGATACACTATAGCGGGTGGCGTTATTATCGACCATCAAAGTAGACTTTGATGTGCGTCGTTTTCTCCTATACTTGCAAAGAATGGGAAATTCGAGGGGCGTGTTTATATTATATACTTTTCGGGGTTGGTCTCAACGTACCCGCCCCGTGTCTATATAATATATTATACATTATACCTCATATCTTTAATATAATATATAGACAGGCACATAGTATAAATGGTAGTCACGCTGCACAATACCGACCGAAAACAGTCGGGCTACAAAAAACTATAAATAAACACGTGGTGACAATACGCGATCACACAATATTTTATACGATAGGAATATAATATTATCGAGGGTGTTATTATTTTCGGATATTATTATGCGCGTGATTTTGGACAAAACCTCATCGGCTCTCTTCGGTAACACCTGGCGTGGATCTAGAAAGCTGAAATGTGTGAGGGCTACAAGACACCCCCTCATAGATCCACTCCGGGGGTCATCCTCCAAGGCGACGCATACGATAATATATGACATAAACTTATAACTGTATAACACCACACGACTTATGACGATGTTCGATGCATACCCTTTCGTGATATTATTTTATTATTATATAGATATACTCGTATCTCGTATATATAATTATCCATACCGAATTCCATATTATACCATTAATACCTAATTGAAACATTTTATCGACATTATCGATTATAAACATTGTATTCAATGAGAGGAAAACAAAATATAAATTAAAATATCAAAATAAAAGTAAAGTATACAATATGAATTTTATGGTTTATTTTATTCTCACAACGCGTAAGACAATCTTTGCTTATGGTATCTATTAACAACACTGTATACAATATATAAATGATTTTCATATATTATATAATTATGTACAAAATCGTGCATGTGTAATGTGTATGTATATAAGTACTGCAGAGAAACTTTTTGAAGTTTCGGTATACCTACCATCCTTGTGAATATTTTTTTCATCGTAATAATTTAATAATATTATATACCTAATATTATTACTGTAATAGTAACCAAGTTTTCCAAGCGGTTCAATGCGGCGTAGTTCAGAACAGGACGTGATTGGACCCGGGCGGTCCGCCGCCCGCACCGCCGCCTGTGACCTTGAGCGAGTCGGAACCGAGCAGGTAGCCGGCAGGTCCGGCGGCGCCCAACAGGCTGAACGGGTGGTGAGCGAACTGTTGGTGATGCGACGTCGGCGAGTGGTGGTGATGGTGGTGATTGTGATTGTGTGTGCCGCCGCCACCGCCGCCGTTCATCTTGTGAGCCGGCGAATTGTTTCCCGGAGAACCGTTTCCGCCACCACCGCCGCCACCACCGCCGCCCCCGCCGCCTCCGCTGCCACCACCGCACTGTTGCTGGAGCTGATGGTGGAGCTGCGTGTAATTCTGGCCCTGGCCCAACAGCCATTTGTTGTTGTTCACCCCTTCCGACTGCTCAGACATTTTTATCGCTGCAAAACGAAAAAAAACATGTAATTTAGAAACTGGAAAGTTTATTTAAAAAATGTAATAATTAAATATATAATAAGTACTACTGCAAAATGCAAACATCCTTATGACTTGAGCTCTATTTCCGTTATATAAGTATGGCGTAAGATAATATAGCAGTAGGTATATGTGGGTGTATAAGTACTGCGTGTTAAATTTTTAAACTTGATTGATAAGGAAATTAATAAAGGATCCACCTATCCAAAGGCCAAAATACTGATTTCCATGTCCTACAAATACATTTTTATGGAAAAAAAATAACAATGTTATACATTTTTATCATAATATATTATTGTAGTTTAGGATCTGAAGGTTGATGTATTGATTTTACATTAGGTAATGTGCGTATCATAATTAAATTTTTTTTTAAAACTTAGGCAGATTGTGTATTTCAAATAAAGAAAAAAAATAAGCCTATACATTATAAAAGTCGAACCACTACCACGTGTAAAGTGCAGTCATCCAATATAAAAAAAAACTATAGGTACCTACTTATATTATAATACTTAAGTATCGGTGAAGCACGATTCGTACGTTATAATATTTTGAGTAGGTACACGATTATACGTACATTTTTTAACAAATAATAGACTGTCAAAACTACTTTAATAGGTTAATAATAATAAGTTTTGCGAACGATGTTCTGCGCAATGTTGCCATTTATTAACACTATATTATAACTAAAGGTTTTGATACAAAAAATATGCATTATTATTAATGACAAATATAATAGTTTAATTTTTAAAATTAATTGGAAAAAGCTTAGTTGTTACGACGGATTCTTCAATAGTTCAATTAGATATTCAAACTATTAAGTTAATTAAGATTTTAAAAAAGAGTACTTATAATAAACACTGTGAATATATTTTAACTATGAATTTTGGAATTTTTAAAATATATAGGTACGTCTTATAAAGACCATATTTTTGAATTCTTAAGATTTTTACTATACTTAAGGAGTATCCTTTAGTGATACAAACTTTGTTTAGGTAAAATAAAGTAATAAAATAATTTGGACACTGCAGTATTATTTCAGATGTACATAAAATATAAGACACTGCCATTTAACACATCGTTCAACTTAGTTTTACAGAAATCAAGAGTGGCATGCTACAAATTACTTGTAAATTGTTCTGTTTAGTGTATACCATTATTATAAATTATAATATAATACATAATAATATGGTTTTAGTTGTGTGCGGAGTACCTAACTATTTTTTCTAACCTAACCTAACCAACACATGAATAGTGAAATAAATAAATGAAAAGTGCATTCTTTGAAAAAAAAAAACAAATTATAAATATTTAAAGTTAAATATGCATTAGAGCTTTTTAAAAATCAACTGCACAAACATTTTTTATTCATAATAACTAGTGTTTTTTTTTTTACAAAGGTAGGTTATCAGAAAATGCTTAAAATTTAGCCCGTGTCATGTTTACGTGTAAGTGAGTAAATTATTTACATAAAATGAGTTATTAAATGTAGAAAAAAACTTTAGATCATACATAAAATGAATACTGCAATGTAGGTGTAATTTAGGTATAACTATATAATGTTATAATGATGATAACGTATTTACGTATGTACAATATACATATATATACATACTAATGAACAGTATATTATGTATTAAAAAAAAAAAATGTTCGCTTCGCAAAAACGTTGGCTTCACTCATGTTGTATGTACAATATGCAAACGTAGCTACAAGCTATATAGCCACCCGGTTAAAATCGTGTAAGCGCACGATACAACGTAAAATTACAATGTTTCATGTTATAACAAGCTAATAAAACTTTTGAATTTTTAATATTGATTAACGCACGCTCATAAAAAAATATATACACTATACGTATATTATGCACTGACTTTTTATACTGATTAAAACAATATACGACGATTTTTTTTTTGGACGTTTGCGTAATGTGTAAAATATATTTCACCGTTTTTATAAAACACACAAAGAACAATGTATCGTTATTACTTTTATTACTATTATTATGTGGTGTTAAATAAAAAAATTATAGATTCACTCTTCAACGATGCGTTAAATTACAGAGAGAAAAAAAACTCGAGCAAATTAATGTAATAAGACGAATGTATGATGTTGGTAGGTAATAATAACTAATAAGAATATACTATTATAGTCGAATGGTCAAATCATATGAACATAAAAATTATGGTTAGGTTTGTAAGTTTATAACATTTTGCTAATGGTTTTATAAACATTTCAACTGCAGTTTCCTTCGTCATAAGCATTTGTCATGTTCAACCAATATCAGGGATGACAAATCCATGGCACGTGAAAAATTAAAATATTTATACTATATAATATTTGTATTTTTAATAATAAATAACAACACACTGTATATAATATTAATATATATCACCTATCTAGACCCCCCAACCACCAGTTACGGCCTTGCCAAGATGAATTATTGGACGCGTGTTATACCCTTATTTTATCAATTTCCTACATCGTTTTTTTAACTCGTCCACATTTTACTTATGCCGTAGGTAATAAGGAAAATAAATATAGGCTATGTATTTTTTCTTTTCTGGCCGGTTAGAAATGTATACTGCACCGCTAGGTTGCAAAATCCTGTGCATGCCTATGAAAATAAGTATTAAGTGTGTAAATAGAGTGTAAAATCGTAAATGCACTTTTATAGTTTAAACTTTAAACATATTGACATATTGTTATAAAGATTATTATGAATTTTTCTAATATTATGTTTTGTATATTATTTGCAAATATTTATTTGATAACGTAACATTATCTACGCATTTGTGGTCGCGGTTAAACAAAAGTGGTCTCTGACAACGGTCTTGTTATATTATTCAAAGAGATTATCTAGTAAGGTTACAAACCAACGTGGTCGCGGTGGTCTGCCTGCCTGAACCACACTAAACGCAACCGACTGACCACGGTATATGTATAAACTCCGGTGTTACAATCACAGCCGCACCTATTTATTGTAATAAATAATAGTTTTATTTATTGTATGGGTACCACGATATTTTCCGTCAGTCGGTCTTGGCAAAATGGTCGTTGTTGCCTTACACCCGATTCAAACAGTTTTCGATCAAAAATGCTGGCCAAAATTCATTGGTTTATTTTTATTATTATTTTTTAATATTATTCACAGGTTGCTCGTAAAAGACTTATAGACAGTGTAGACACGTATAGACGGAGGTCTGGTTAAATCTAGTTATTAACATTACCTGTGGCCATAATTACCTATATAAAATATATATTTATTTTATTATTTATATTAATGTGAAATAAGTTTTTTTTACGAACGGCTAATTTTAGAAACTAGGTACTGGATTGATTTCAATAAAAGTTATAACTAATATTGACCGACTTTGACGAACATTTTAGAGATTGTTTTAAATATATTATAAAAGTTTCTAGAGCAAGGGTCTTCAACCTTTTTTTTTTTTACGTAACAGAGGTAAAGTCTGTGATACGTTTTAGCATCAAGGACCAACATTTTTTAGAGAAGGATTGATTAAATTAAATTGAAGATGTATAAGAATTATTTTTAGTAATTAATATAGGTATTATAAACAATAAAAACTAATGTATTTTCAGAACATTAATGCACTAGACAACGGGTCGTAGGTTGGAAACCACTGGTTTAGAGTGTAGTTCGAAAATATGCCAAGTTGCCTTTTAACTTGGCCTTTTTTAACAGTTGAGTTTGTAAGTGGATATTATTACTTTTTGTTGACTTCATGGACGTTTCTTTTTTCTTTACTAGGCTCTTTAAACTCCAAGTGAACTAGGTAGCAGTGATTTTAAGGTAAGAAAAACCAGGCAAATCTGTTTATGTAAAGATACACACCATTATGCTGCTTGTGAACTTGGCCTAGTGCACACTCTACCTAATACCTGCTCTCAGATCATATTCGATTTGATTTGAATAATTTTTATTTTTATTAGTATAGAAGTTATAGTAGTTATACAATATTATTTATAGATAGCTATACATTTTATGTTTTATCAGGGTTTTAACTTTTGGTAAGGTAATCTTCTCGTCCAAGGTGTAACACTGATAAATGACAGCTATATTATAATACCGTGGTTTTATTATCGTATACTCGTGTAGGTTAGGTTAGGTTACATAGCAAAGGCTTTTATCATGAGAAATGGTTGACTTAAAAATAATTAAGTCTTTCGTCCACCAAAAGCAGTAATAATATAAGAATGCAGTATTCTTTCAATTCGTTATACTGTGGTTACGATTTTATGAACATGAAAATATCAACATAAAATAATGATAAATCGTGTATAACCATATTTATTTATTTATGTATTTTCAAATATTTTAGTTTTAGAGGCGTTTTAGCATATTTTAGTGTTTTATAACAAAATACAAAACATACATTCCTGTGAACATTTTTAGGCTAATTTTAAAATATGATAGGCGCGTGTTTCAGGAGTCCCGTATTATATATATGTAACTACAAAAACGTATAAGTTATTAACAAAGTCTACACTCTACCACACGTCCACACCTACCAATATTTAAACGAAACTTTTTTAATGTTATACCAATTACTATTTTAAAATTTTATACAATATTTTCTTTCATAACGTATACGTATTAATACTTAATTGAAATCGAACACGCTCAAAGTAAATCGCCCCTGGTCGCCTGCAGTCGTTGGCGTGCATTATGTATTAAGTAAAAACATATTATTACCGTATAGTGTCTGGAGAATTCCTCGTTTAAACATTATATAGTCCTAGTCCTTTAGAAGCACTGTATAATATTATACATTATAGTAATATATTCTGTATAAATATGTTCAAGGGAGAGGGATAGATTTTCAAAAAATATTTATACCTATTTAGTACCTAATATTTTAGTATATTTATGAGGGATTTGTACTATGTGAAATACCATTGACGGCAAACATGATATTTAACTTGTAATAATATTGGAAACATAAATATAAAATTATAAAAAATTATAGAATATTAGAATTACGTAAAATAAAAACCGTACGGAGGGAGACCTCGTATATTCACTACCGATGACGGTGTCTGACCCAAAGGTACTAGTGGGGGGAGGGGCATAGCCAAATGGGAAAATGTATATTTAAATCACTTTCGAGTCGTGACTCGGCTTCCAATCTAATTAAATTGTAAGCATTGAACATTGTAATAATTGATCTTTGCAAGTTTATTCAATATATCATGCATATCGTTAAAATATATGTAAGTTCATTCTTAATTTTTATATTGCTATTCATACAAGTTAAAGCGTTAAGTGTGAACGAATATTTAAAAACTTAAAACTTTAAAACTGAACTTAGGTCTTCGACGAGCCAACAATTTTGCTGAATTCTTTAACATATCTGTTTGTTGAATAACTTGAATAGGACATCATTCAATTTTCAAACTTAGATAAAATAATAGATATTTTAGGATCTTCCAGCAATGAACTAAAAAAATACTACTTTAATAATACTTTGTAATTTTATTCATTTACCTAATGTTATTTATGTTTATAAATTTTTTTACAATAATTTATTATAATAAGAAATCATTTTAAAGCAATACATTATTTTGAATAAAAATAAAATAATTGTATTGCAATATAAAAGGCAGTTAAATTTTTTTTAAAGTTTTATAGGGCCCATTGAAAATTACTGCAGGGCCTGGGAATCAAACGTGAACCAGACCGTCACCGTCTGTCACTGATATATTATATTACACTGCATTGGCGCTTACTTGTCTCGCATTTTGTTTGTCGGACAAAAACTTTTGCAAACCCGTTCGTCGGTTGTCGGGGTCGGTGTTAGCTCTAATGCAACGGCGGGACGCTGTGCAGTGATTTATCAACGCTCGCTTATAGGCACGGCTGCAGTTTCAGTGCACCTCACCCACGCGTTTTCTTAATTTGGCCGGCGACAATAAAATATATGGAACCATTCTACGGGGCGCGCGCGCGTGATTTAAAACGTTCAGCTTGTGAGGGGTGGTGTATAGGATTAATCGCGCCCGTCTGTGATGTTCGGAGAGAAATATCTATTATCTTAGTTAACTTTTAATCGCTGCCGTTACACCGCCGCCGAGTTGTTGTTCGCTGTCAAAGTGGATCATCGACGACCGCCGCCATGGCACCGGCCAAACACACACACACACACACACAGTTGTGCTCCCCAACCCCCTTCGGTCCGTATTCGTAACAATTTTTCTTTCTTTCACCCCTCCTCCCCACCTGCAGTCCACCCACCCACCCACCGACCAGACAAATTATCGTCTGCACTCCTCTTCACCGAGTGATCTGTAGCATCATCTCTCTCACTCTCTGTCTCGAGCGTACCACCCGCGTACATATATATATATGTATATGTGTGTGTGTGTATAGTAGGTACATATGTGTCCTACGGGTCGTCTGACACTAATGGAAACGAACGACGTAACCAACAGCAATTTTCTAGATTAAACGTCACGGCGCTGTAGTACGCGTCTCTCCGACACTGCACGCGCGCCACGGCCGATCGTTCGTTTTAATGCGAATGCGACGCGCTGGCCGGGTGGGCAAAGGCGGCAGAGGGCGAATTTTGCCGCAGCAGTAGCAGCAGCAGCCATATCGTGTAATGTATAAACGTGTGGGTGTGTGTGTGTAAGATTCGCATGTGGGTGTGGCCTCGGGGGGGTTCGTGAGAAGAGATGTCTGGACGGGTGGAGGCCCCGGCGAGGTCGGTCGGCACAGACTTTACTATATATATATAAATGTGATCGGCTCGCCTTTCTTTTTTGGATTTATATACCACGCCGTCTCTCGTCCCACTATTGCCCACCGCCCCACACCGATGCCCCGTCGCCGACGCGCTCGATTCTCGCGCTCCCGACGTCTTTATATACTACTTTTCAGATTTATCCGGTCGGTCCCACGAAAATAATCAGTCATCTGCGCCGGAGTAGTCAGACCCGAACCCTCGAGAAACGATTTTTTTCCACTCTATTCGCGTTCGCGGTGCTATCGTCCCCCCGTCTGACTACTGCTACGGCGATACCACGAAAATATCGTAGAATAATGATATATTATAAACATCATTTTGTACGTTTTCGATCTTCTGCCACGACCGTGTCCATTTGTCATAACCCTGTTGCTGCGTCCCGTCCGTTACCCCCAGATATCGCATTATTGCTGAAGTTCTGTCCACGCGCAACCAGTAGCCGATTGAAAAATGCAGTTTATTTGCCACCTGACTGCACGCTTTTGGTCCTAAATACATATAAAAATGCCTCGCAATTATAATATATTACTATATTATACTATTAGGTAGTTCATTTTGGTCGTTGACCTGAAAAGCGTCTTACCGAAATCCCGAAATCGTATAGACAGTAAAACCTCCTTGTAATGAGCCCCTTATGAGACGAAATCTCCAAACAACGGAAAATAACAACAATCAAGTATAACCAGCTATTCCTATCCCGTATATTTTAGTCTCCCTATAACAGAAACTCCTTTACATCGCAAAAATCAGTTGGTACCGAGCGATTCAGTTTTATGTAAGTTTTACTGTACCTACCTAGGTATAATATTATATGACACAAAAATATATTGTATACCCATAACATTATGGTTAAAAAGCATAAGTTATGTTGTACACATTTCAAACACCTAAGACAACCTATAAAGTTCAATACTCAATAGGTACTAGTACAACATGTTATAATATTATGTGATTTTATTATTAGAAACGTGCAATTCGTTCTATTACTTCGTTTTGTTTGTTTTTATGAGCTCATCTGCAGGATGTATATTTTATTTTATTTATTGTTAGCTGACTGATGGGGGTGATTGGTTTTCACGTCACTAAATTTTCCCTCTAAATTCATTGAATAATTGTATTTTAATATATTATATGTCCGATCATCGTGACACAGGTATCTATATAATATATAAGATTAAGATAATGCGTGGTATTAACTGTATTATATCGACATCTAGTCCGTTTCAAAGTTTTGGCTTCGAAGCTATCAACTGACAATCGCAATATGGTAGCTACACTAATATACATTCGCATCACGGAGACGACTAGAGACGAGTGTGCCTACTTTATATGCTGTTATTTTTATTATTTTGTCATCATCATTATATGAATTTTACATGTATTTATATTGTTCCTCTTATTCAGAGTCTTATGCTCTTCGGCTTCATATGGGCATCTAATTTAAATGCAATTCAATTCTCTCATCTATTTAAATAAACCAATGGCTACTAGTATATAATTTTTCTCTCTTTCCTATCTGGCCATCTTACACCTAGTCTCCAGACTCTCTACATCCAGTCTCGTTCCCGGTTCAAAAAGTCCTGTTTCTACCACTTAAAAACATAATAATATACAAGTCACATAAAAAAAAATTTACAACGTTTCGGGTCTATGAGTCCTAGCTCGGTTCGCGGTTGGAGACCTGTACCAACACAATTATTGAATGCTATAGCTACCTTTGTAAAGTAATAAGTAAATATTTATGTAGCGTCTCAAATTATTTCATAAAATGTTAAAAAAAAAAAAGTTCGTGGGGTAGCCTTTACATATTATATACAGTTATATGCCTTAAAACAATTAGCATTTCCTTGTTCTTTCATATCCCGGTATAATAACTAAAAAATTTATCACATATTTTTTTTTCAAACATAAATAATATATCTATAAGTTATCGTGCACGTTTTTATCATAAATAATTAGTTGACGTTTTTCTTCTAACCTATACCTATAGTTTATCGGTGCAATTCATGATGTGTATATTTAGCCACGGACTAAGATATATTATATGATTTACGGTAAAAGTATTATATGTTTTTAAATTTTACCTGATCCATTGACTGATTTCATGTCGGTAGAACCGTTGTTCGAAGATATGCTGCCCGGCGTGGATGGTGTGCCAGGCTTGCCATCTTTCGATTGACCGCATTGTTTCGGCTCGGTTTTTATGCTGGTCGCGTCCACCGTGCTACTGCTGCTGGACTGTGACGATTTTTGCTGGGCTAGCCTTTCTTGTTTTCGGAATTTTGCCCGCCGATTTTGAAACCACACCTGTAAAAACAACTTTGTTAAGTTCCACTATAGCCAGATGTCCAAATGTAAGTCTATAATATATTCCAAGGGTTTGACAATGTGGTAGTGTAACGTGATCGGGGGAACGACCAGTTAAATATAAGATATCCACAGAGAGTCGTGGGGCCCTATAGATATAATTACCGTAGCCACGGTTATCTTAAATATATTTAAATGACTAGGATTCCATTTCAGTTATTATTAAGTTTATTGTCTACTAAACACTTACAAATAATAATACTCACAAATATATAAGAAATTACGTTCTATCATACTTTGAGATAACTGTATCGTAGTCATACGGAGTTCGGTATTTGTAGTGTGTTGAGGTCTAAGGTGCACAGCGAACTAACTTACTTCTACATGGTGTGTGTTGGCCGTATAGACCATACAATTATGTATGTGTGTTAATATTATTGTATTGTTTATCAGTTGATCGTATGCAATATAGAGTTCGTATTATATACATAGGTATCGATCATGTAACATAATTAGTAAATTACTATAACTAGGTATGACCTATCTGTGGTTTTATATCCTATGTATAAACACAAGCATTAGTGAGTTCCGATTATTGTTTTATACCGAATATTTATATTAATACTAATAATAATGTATATCTGCAGTATAGGTTATTATTGTGTATCATTATATTTGTCCCCATTTGTGACCCTCGAGACTTATTTGAAGTATTTATACGTAAAACGAACACAATCTTATATAATGTTGCAGAGTGGCTTCAAAACAGCCTACATATACTCACATATATTCACATGTATTATGTATGTATAATATATTGCATATTATGGCAGAACATCGTCAGTAAAAGTCCATCTATATATTATACCACCACCCGTTACCAACAACCGCACCACTCTTCACCCACTGTTAATCAACGGGAGCGCTGCCACTAGTATTCGGTCCGTTTTTAAAAGGTTATCTTTTTTGTCCTGAACAAACAGCGCAAAACCCCTTGGCGGATAAACTTCGCGCAAAAGTCCGTGGGTCTTGTGTATACTTATGACTGCTGTTGATGCTACTGTTGTGCAAAGAGAGTGTACGTCCTACTACTAGAGATGCGCGGGTATATATTGTTTTTCTCTCGTTTTCCCCTTTTTTTTTTGTTTTTCCATCGCCCCCCTCTGAACCTTGTGTATACACCACCACACTATACTCTATATACTCTTAGTGTTGTTCGGCCTTGCATCACAAAAACCTACTGCTTGTACTATATATAAAGTAGTTCGACTTTATATATATGTGTGTGTATGTGTGTATATAAATGTAAACGTGATGTTTACTTTCCACCTCTTAAATCCAATAAAGTTCGGTTCCGTTTAAACACGCGCGCATGCAGGACCTTTGATTCGTTGATGGAGGCGGCATTGGCCTTTTATTTAAAAGGCACGTGCAAAAGGCCGACAGCGACGCGTCTATTTACTTCTCTTTTTACTTTTTTTTTTACATTTCTACCCCTCTTAACCTACACCCTTCTCACATGATTATTATCATTTGTTCTGTATGCAAAAATTTGCTTAATAATTATGATGGTATTTAGGTGTATATTATTATATTATACAGCGTATACCAACCGTAAAGTTGAAATATTTATATATTTTTTTCATTCGTTTTTCTTTTTATATCAGAGTTTAATATTCATAATTATTTGTACTAAATTTAAGTTGCCCTAACAAGACTACACGAGCTCGTACATAAATAATTATTTTATATGAACTGATAAAAGTAAAAATGTTTATACATTTAATTTAAAGCAAGTATTTTAAATCATGTTGTTATATATAAGGGTAAAAGACCCTATGAGTTAAACTAAATTCCTATATGCTATGTAGGTATCATTTATAATTTTTAATTATTATACTATTATATTCGTCTATATCGTTTAAAATTAAAAAATTGTATTTTATAGCGTTGTTTATTTTTTTTTAAATATTTGTTGTGGTTGGTCATATTTAATTTTTTTCTATGAATTAATAAATTACGTTTTAATGTGAAATTATTGTCTCTTTTAAATGCTTCAGAATAAATCTGCTAATTTTCAAAAGTAAATAGCAATTTGTAATTTAAATCACAATATAGGTACCTACCATAACTTATTTTTATCCGAGTTTTCATAATAAAGTTTCAAATTAAATTATTGAGTTTTTTTTCCCAAAGATCATATACCTATAGTGATGTGAATGCTGTTTAATAAATTCTTATGATTACAGGTATGGGTTGAAGTAATTCAATGAAGTTTTAACTTAAAATATATATTGACTGAAAGTGAAAAGGCTGTTATTTTAGACAAAGGGTACTATGATAATCTTTCATATCATATACTATAATAACATTATTCTCACATAAGTACACAAAATATAAAGTATACGTTGTAGGTATAAACCTATGTACATTTAATTTTTAGATTATTGTTGCTGGTATACATATAGGTTAATAACTAATTTAGGTACCATATTAGATTTTTTAAACCATTTTACATAGGAAAATGTATCGTCTCGTGTTATATAATATAATTGTCCTCAATACAAAACTTCGATTACAACTATTATCTTTAAATTTAAAAACTATTTCTCGTTTTGTAACAGTACCTATATCTGCAGGGTACCTAATAAGCCTACTGCGAGGTTCACAAAAAATATATCGTGGTACCTATATATACGTTACTGTTTCAGTGAATGATCCATTTCGACGCGTCTAAACGATAACAGAATTGATTCAAAGTATAATGAGAAATGAGTAATGACGACTGCAGCATACGTACATGAAGAGTATTCGAAACGGACTTATCGTATTTGTTATTATTTCCTCCGACGCGGTCGTGGTGTACGACGTATAACTCAACAGATGTGTTTCGCATGCAACTTCACGTCCGGTGGCCAATGTACCGTGTAGACCTTTGCCGGGTTTTTCGGCGCGATTAATTGACCGTGTCTCTCTGTCCCTCTCTCTCTTTCTCTCTCGTTATATCACTGTTACTATGAATGCGTCCGAGAAGTATTCATGAGGGGTTAGCCGAGCTCGAAATCCCGTCTGAAGTTAATTGAATATAAATAAATAACATCGCGATTGCGTGTGTAATACCTACTGTGTATGTTTATAATATATTTTGTTCAATGTGCTGATGTAGTGTCTCTTTTTGGTGTGTCATCGTCACCGAACGTATCATCCAACAGTGTTTAACACGGTGTTTTTCCATTGTTCAGACAAGCGTCGATAGATTTATAATAATAAAATAAGCCGGTCCCTCGCGGTCGTCACACTATTGTCGCTGTATTATTATAAAGTATACGAAGGGTGTGTTTTTTACTATTTCAAAACTCATCCAACCCTGATGTAAACCTGCTAAATCATCCGATTTCGCATTGTCAATCGCGCTCGAACAAAACATATTATAGAAGCAAGTGTTTACGAATTATTAAATATTATAAAATAGTGTATATCCTATGTATAAAACGGGTAGGTACCTATATAATAATGACATCTCTCGCGATCAGGGGTGGGGAATTGTTATACCGTATATCAAACATTTTTAGACGGGTCTATACATTTAATATTAAAATGATAGTTACATTATACATACAGATGGTAGGGTATAAAAGCTCTCAATAAATTATGTATTATAGTATGCTAATAAAAACCTTTAAGTGGTGACGTATAATGATACGACAATATAGTTTAAAATATAATACATGGCTATACCTATACCAAACACCAAAAATACCTTTTTGGGTGGTTAGTAAATTTTATATAGTATACCTGCCTACGTATGCTATATAACTTTATTATGATTATTTTAATAATTGTATTATGGTATTTAGTTATTAATTATATGCATATTATATATTTTACATTTTTGTTTATAGGTAAGAAGAAATTATTTGTTTTATATTGCTTGCATTATATTTGATGAGATCAAGTGATAAGATAAATAATAAAGTACTTAAGTGGTTAAACACCTTCCCAGCCTTACTGTAATGTATCTGTATTTTATTTCTTAAATCACCAAAACACAAGAGATTTTAATTATTATTAAGATCATAAAGGACTATGCTATAAAAAATGTATCTAAATATATTAAATACTACGTACCTACAACTTACTTAATACTTTTATAAATATATGTAAGGTACCTGAATTCTGCAGTATGGTGAATAACCTCAACTATACCTAGGTACTAAAATTCAAAATAAAAACAAAAAATTCACTCAAAATTAAAGAAAAAATATGCACCAAATAGTCACTAGCAATACTTCATTGTTATCGTTTATTAGCTATAGTAGATCAGTTTTTATGTTTATTTTAATTATATTTTGAATATTTTGAATGGTTTACATCTGCGTAAAGCTGTCAATAATATTAAACAAGTAGTAAGTACGCCCTGCAAAGTAAACTCAAATTATAAAATTTTTTAGCCTTAAATTTAAAAAAAAGTATGTATTCACTACGCAATACCAGACACACGTCGTACTGTAAGTTATTATTATACTATAAACCACAATTAATTGAATTTTGGATCTATATAGTGTATACTGTATATTATAGTATACAATGTAGGTATACAAGGTAGGTATACAAGGTAGGTACGATGTATACCTACCTACTGTAATGATAAACAATAATAACATATGATAATAATTATAGTATAACTACTATAATACAATATAACATTCTGCATTGTTGAATTTAAGACATTTTGAGCCTGTAGGCACTTATTTTACATTAATAAATATTTTCAAAGTTAATAACAATATTTTATTATATAATATGCAGTCAAAATTAAATTTTTATGTCCTGACCTTACCTTTGTCAAAATATCGATAACTGATAACATAATTATTTTTACACTTGATTGATAATATTCATAGACTTACATAATACAAAAAAATATGTATAAAAATATAAATTTTTTTTCAACATCCCACGAGTGCCACTTTTATTATAGGGCTCAATAGTTAATCCAGTACCTACTGAATATTATATAACCTACAGTATACATATACTATATATAATATTATTATAGTACACTGCTTATATTTTAATTTAATCGATTCAAGACGTAATGTTCACTAGACGCGTAATTACACATAATATATTTTTTAAACTATAGTGCTTATAGAGTACACCAAGACATTTTTCTGTTATAAAAAACTGGGTACTCTCTATGGGATAAATTTAATTGGCACCGGGCCGAAGAGAGCATTACGTCTGAATTCAATTTTGATTTTGGCAACTACAAGTTTTGGAAAATGAATAATTTTACCAAGGATTTGTGACACATGTATTTGTTTATATACCTCTATAAATTGGCACAAAGCCTAAAGTTTAAGAGAGGTACATTTAAGTTATCAAAGTAACCGATGAGCATTGACACAAATATAGTATGTAAGACAGATATCGTGATTCTTTGAAGGCGTTAAAGCATAATTTTGCATGAAATTTTAAAGTGTACCTAGTAATATAGTATAGTCAACAATAGACTATTTATGCTAGTTTTGAATTACTTATTTGCGAACTTTAAATTAAGTTATTGTCGACGGATGGTGCGGTGACGAGGGATCAACATCTGGTCAATGCTCGAGGGATTCGAGTTTTTTGTATTTTCAATTTGCCAAAAACAAACGAAACCCAATGTAATAAAATGCGTAAACAAATCTTCTGTCCGGTCACAGTTGTTTTCGCACCCGGCGACGGCCGCGGTTACGGGCAAAGGTAAATATATATATATTATTTTCTGCTGGGGAAAGTAATCGTGACGTGGCCAATCGGTTGTCTTCGTTCTCTCACCAGGTTTGTACACGTCCTACCAAAAACACGCTCGTTAATTCTCAGGGGAGGGACTATCTGGACGGCCAGTGCTCGGGAAACCATCACGAGTCTGCATTTTACCATGGCGTATAATATTGTATATTATATTGTATACAATATATTATAAAAGTATATGCGCTATACAATATAGTATGATATCATTAGGTATTATATTATATATAAAATACTCGTGTACATAGTCAACAGTGTACACATATGCGGCAATATATTAAAAATCATTCACATCGGGAACACGTCTACCATAAAACTCCTATACGCGAACAACGATTTCATTTTAAGCGGCTGTTTTTATTTATGTACGGCATTTACGCACATAATATATTATAAACGCATAGGTACTAATAGTAGATAATAAACACCAGAAAGCCGGATGATTGACGTGAATTTTTCAAAATTAAATTAAATATTGCAGTAGGTATACTTATATCATATATATATAAATATACATGTTACATGTTACATATATTGTGTGTAAAAACACCGGACACATGTACACGTTGGAAGCTTTCAAATTTATCTCTAAACCACTAAATACTTAAACTCGTTAATTCTTAATAGTTTTCCCCGAGGATATTTTAGATACAGGTACTTGTATTTATTTTATTTCGAATGTCAGTTAGAATTTGGCGCTATTCCGTCTATGGTATTTGGTTTTATGTTATTACTCATTTCTATAATACTACCAATATTGTATAATACGGTGTAGAATTTTAGAAGTAATAAATATAACGTATTTTTTTATAGTATATTATAATAAATATTGTATTAATCGGATTGGACGTTTTATACGATTTCCACACAATATTATTCATAGTTTATTCGGCTTTTATAATAGCGATGAAACCGAAAAGAAGTTGTCTTCATTTAAATATTTTTAGTTGGCATTAATATATTATTACCTATTTTATTATAAGGCTATATTATTCACGATATTTTCAGACAATTTTTTTAAATAATATCTATGGATATTTTATGAAATAGGTATAATATTGCTACGTGAATATAATATTATGTCTATTATAATGATCAACTACCAAACCAGATTAATTATTTGATAATACGACAATAATATTGTAAATTTAACAAATCAATATTAATAAAACGTTATCAATCTAAAAACTCCACAATTCCACATTATAAAAAATTGAACATAATGTTTAGAAATCTGTAATAACATTATTCCTCAAACAGTCTAACATTTATAGAATACCGAAAAACTGACTTTAAAATTTAAATCAACAGTACATCAAAATAAAAATACATTCACAGCTACGACTTTATTTTGCTTAAATACTGCAAAAATTATGTTATTTGTATATATATTTTCAATATTTTTCAGACCATTCAATGCATTGAAACTTTTAGAGTTTGATATTTCTATCTACATATTACACACACATATATATATATATAAAAACAAGTCGTAATCCCTAACTTATAAATATTTCACAACTCTCCAAATCGATTAACTTTTATGTTTTCGTACTTCAGAAATCGTATATGAAACAAAATTTTACAATGTTGAACTGTTAACAAAATCGACGCTACTAAAATAATATGCAATACGTACACAATACGCGTTGCGTTTATATACTATATCTATAAAGTCATAAAGGGAAACATAAATCAATCTGGATATTTGATATAGTTAAAAACTGCAAACTATGGAATGGCGGTACGCATTAAGTCCGTATAGAGTTGTCAATGACTGTAGTTGATAAAATATCTTGTTGTTTATTTTATGTATTTATTTGAAAATGTTCAAACTTGAAAATCAGTAAACCTTGATATAATGGACGGAATAATCTTATTAGTTTTTCATTTTAGTCATGCTATGTATAACATACTAACTTAATAGAATTTGAAATTAAAATTAAAAATTTATTTTGTAATTAGAATTTTTTTTTTTATATTCATCATTATTGGCTGTGCTAATAACATTTTCAAATTTTTATAATGTTCATATGACAAAAAAGATAGAAGTCAATGAAGATCGGAGGAGAATAGTTGGAGTACACTATAATAAAATCTGCAGCGCCGTATGACATATACCTATAAGCCCTAGCTAACTGGTTTAAACCAAACACACGCACTTGCAGGGTAATTCAACCTCCATTTTTTTGTATTAATAAATCATAATAGTAGTGAAATATACATAATATAATATAAATAATATAATTATTACATCATTACTCGTAAGTGTTTTTTTATATTATAATTTATAAACTTGTAGGTACTTAATATTTAGACCCCCACAAAAAATTTGAAAATACGCCACTGGGTACAGTGCTCGGCGTGTATATAATTCGTGGGTCCAACAATGTTATATACGTTGTGACAATATAATCTCGCACGACGCCAAAACGCCGGAGAATTGACACCAACACCGGCGGCGGCGGCGGTTCTTCCGGTCCGCTGGGCCGTTATTAATTCAATATTATATACTGTTTTATACGACGCGTTCGTTTCCGCAGTGTCGTGCCATCGTGTCGTATTCCCCGCGAACACGTCTTATTTCAATCAGCCGCACCCCGCCGGCTGCAAAGTCCCGTTTTATATTCCATGCAGCGCGACGTCCACACGCATGTAAATAATTTATATTTATATAACGTACATAAGCACATATATACTTGTCGCACGTGTATATATATTATATGATATAGTGGCCGGGATGATGTTGTGTAGCGCGACAGAATGGCGGCGAAAGATGACGACGTGCGAAATGCGATGATCGTCGTTTTTGTTCGCCGCCCCAGCGATGCAGCTGATATATTAATACGACGGCGGCGACGATTATCTTGTGCTTTTTGGTCGATCGAAAACATAACTATTGTGTGGCTGCGGAGACTCACAGCACTTGCAAATTATTTTCTTGAACTTGAAATCATAGCACTGCAGTAACCTATAAACTATACTGAAAGGATTTCCGAAACGAACATTTGAAGAGCTTTTTTTTTTTCGTATTTCAGGGATTCTTACATGCTTTTGCTAAATCGGGAAATTGCCGATTTTGATACCGGTAGGCCGCCGTTTTTTTTATGAACATGCCTGGAAATTTCGTTATGGACCGTTGTGCGGCCGCCTTTCAGTTTTAAATGTACACAATATGAATATAAATTATTTCCATGTGATTGCGTTATGGTGAGATTATATTGATATTTTTTCCAAACATCTCATCAGACGAATGTGTGTTACTTCCATAGTTCCATGTTAACTAATGCAGCGCCTTACACCATAAAATCGGTTACAGCGCTTAAAGCACAATACACGAAAAAGATCCATGTGTGGTAAACATATAAGTCTTTATAAGGGGGTAGAATTCAAGTTAGATAGAAATATAAGTCCATTGATAAAGTTATATCTAGTGTTAAGAACTTTTAACAATGCTCCAAGTCGTGTTGATTTTTTCAAATCTGTAACATCGCCCATATGTTCACCTCCAAAACCAGTCATTACCCATGGGATACATATAGTATGAATTAAGATAGCAACGTACATATATTTTGTTACTTTTTAGTTTTTATTGTGTATTATAGCGCATATTTTACGGTTTTTAAAGCATATATTATAGCGCATATTTAGTTGTTTTATAGTGCTATAACTCTCGAGCCCTATACTTATAAGCGTTTATCGTGGATGATTAATGTGTGGGCAAAGCCACTGTAATATACTAATATACAAGTATCAAAAAATAAATAAATACGTATTTATGCGTGTTTATAATATTATAATTGCATAAATGAAAATTATATTCAGTACGTTTTGAAAAAAATTACTTTGGGTGATAATATTATAATGATACAGCTATAGCCGTATTAATATAGTTATGATGTGCAGAGACGTTTTCTGACTAAAAACTGCTGTTGGCTGTTGCAGTAATAATACTTTAGTAATGTGCGCCGTAGGTACTCGTACAATATGGATATACTGCAGTTACGACATTTTAATATTTACATTGATAAATACACATAGTATAGATATTAAATCAAATAACAAGCGAGACGTAATTTATGCAGACTTGTTCGGGATTCAGACTTCAGTATTTATATAAATTAATTGATTTTTGCGTTTTTACATATTTTAATCCACAGTAGCTATATTGCATCTGAACATTACGATATACTATAATTTACAATAAGTCACATATCTCGTTTTCGACAGAATTTTTAATGCGCATAATAATAATATAATGTACTTCGTGTTTTTGTGTCTCTTTTAAACCTCGCCTGCGCTCGGCAGTCATCGCGATGATTTGTTATCGTCGTCCCACTATAATATGTACTCGTAACGGTCCACGAAATCTGGACAATACGACACGCCGGCGAAGCCC
The DNA here is from genome assembly GCA_027563435.1 of Nasonovia ribisnigri. NCBI lineage: Eukaryota > Metazoa > Arthropoda > Insecta > Hemiptera > Aphididae > Nasonovia > Nasonovia ribisnigri. The sequence continues at coordinate 48,374 of JANEHU010000844.1, read as the reverse complement.
TTTGACCACGGTTGAACGATGTGTACAATAGTTAGCTAGTGCAGTATTACATTTAAAACTTAAATATATGTTATGTAATGTGCACAAAGTAAATATATAATATAATATAATATAAATGGTCACATTGAAAATGCTTCGAGTGAAACGTATATAAAATATTTAGGTACATATAGGCTCAGGGTGAAAACAATTTTTCTATTATTTTTTTTTCGAACGTGAGGGCCTGCAGGTATATTTCACATGTATGCGGATTTCGTAAACTATATAGGAATGAAAAGTCTAAAAAACATCGGTAAGTAACTTGTAACATGGTACGCGCGCGTGTACATAATATACGTATAAGTATAATATTATTATAATAGTGTAGCGGACTATTAAAAACGTCGAATGTATAGTTATAGGCGTACACACTGCACTGCATCAACGTCGCACAAAGGCGGCGGACGATGGGTAGGTATATATTATTATGTGTATTGTATATTATAATAGACATCACAATCGAACCCTTTACTATAACTGCAACTCACGAACACGTTAAATAGTTGTCCCCGTGCATGTACAGCTCATTAAACCGGTGACAATAACGTCACGGTATATATGTAGTATACTATGTATTATGTGTGTGTATATACAGCCGTATAGGTACACCCAGGACCATGACCGTCGTCTAGCGCGGATCGGAGAGGTCTCTGTAATATATATAGACGCATATATACGTATAAATATATTGTATAAAGTCCTGGTTCGCCGAGCAAACGAACAGCAGCCGGTGCGGACTCGTATTATAATAGTGTATTATATAAACGTATAATAATAATATATTATGTACTGCGACTGCATTAACAACTTACAACTATATAACAATATAATATACACATCAATATTATACCTACCCTTCGTCCATGGCGTTTGATGGCGTTTATTGTTGTGTCCGGTGTCTAGCTGCAATACGGAGACGTGTAAAACATAATAATTTATACGACTATATAATATATTATGTGAGCACCGCCGCGATACGACAGAAGGCTAAATACTTATTTAACACATGTTAATGTTATTATTATTTTTTTGTCCAACACTCCCCCGCCGCCAGGGCGACCTTTTGCTCGCAACTGAGCAAACAGAATAAATTCACCCCACCGATGATGTAATGGACGGACGGACGGACGGACGGACGGACAGACGGGACGAGACGTGCCACGTACAAATATATACACAGGGATTATGGCGCCAGATTCGCGCGGCGTTTACAATAAATCAACGCAATATTGTCCCTTCATTACCCGTCGCCGGTGCGCGTCCTGTATGCCTGCATATTATATATATAAACTTGTATTATAATATTATGCCGACGTGTGTATTTGGGGATTCGTTTTTTTTTTTTGGTTTGTGCGATTGATTTTGTTTTTTTCGTCATACTACGACTATACGATGTGACGAAAACAACGCAATTTTTTGTATATTATAATAATTCACATATTATAATAATACTTATATATGTATATGTTTTATGTTACCTACTGTGAATCAGACATTTACAGAATGGTGTATTGGTGAATGTTATAGAATATAGGTAGTATAGTGGTGATCTCAGAATTATATTATAACTACAGGACGATAATCATAATAATATAACATTATAATATATACTATACAGTATTACTGTATAGGTACCTACTAGGTTATCGTATCGATTGATGATCTTGATTAATTGTATTATCCTATTCAACAACTTATTAAATTATACTATTATAATATGTCTCAATAGGTTTTATATAGTAATGATTCCCGAATTCTGCAAAGATCACGGTTTACTAATCAACTACATACCAATATCATTACTTACCAGTTACCACATAGTATTCGAGAAAGTGCTCCAAAACCTCCTCAAAGTACACATCAGTACGGACACTCGACGACAACTCAACTTACTAAACTCATCGATGATCTGGTAATCAATACCAACAACAACAGATACACGACAACTATATTCCAGGACATGGAGAAGGCATTCGATAAAGTTTGGCACGACGTAGGTCGTTTTGAGTTAGGTACTCAAAAACTTCACACAACGTCTACTATCCCCACATCTCTAGTGAAAATTATCCAATCTTTTCTATCCAATCATACCTATTCAGAATCAAAATCTCCGACCTCACATCAATAGTAATACCAATAGAAGCTGTTGTACCACAGGGCTCATATATCTACCCCCCCTTCTATACAGCCATTTTATGAATTACCTCCCAACTACCCCTCACATAACCAAATCACTATTCGCCGACGACACAATGTTTTAATCCAGCAACACATCCAAGAACATGGCAATAATTCATCTACAAAGACAAGTATCTAAATCAATAGGCTAGATCTCAAAATGGCGCCTAAAATTGAACACCCAGAAAGGAATAGCCACATAGCGCACAGTCGCCAAATCCTAATACAAAATACTCCAATTGTTTGGAAAACAAAAACTTCTTATCTCAACGTCATTCTCGATAAAACACTTTGTCTAAATCAACACGTCAAGATTTGTATTTTAAAAGCTAAGCGAGCCAGAGTAGTACTGTATCCAATTTTGAATAGTAAATCACGCATTCCGATGACAACTATAGACTCTCCATATTCAGAATCTACATAAAACCTATCCTATTATACGCCACCACAGCCTGGGGCCCACTCATAAAAAATCAAACTGGAACGACATCGAGGCTGTTCAAAATGTGGCTATTCGAATCATCACAGGTGTCCTTTTTTTTACAAAAAACAACAGGTTTCTAAAATCTAAATACACCAATAATTCCACTACGCAAGGAAGCTGATGCAAACATTTTTCTTCGTAGAAATGCTCAATCGTCTTTTGACCACATACGGGATATCGGAAAACTATCCGCTCCTCTAATCAAATTTCGTCATCCTATAGATCATTTACAGTCATATAAAATCCATAATATAAAGAATCATTTAAAAGGAATAGGCGCAACTCTTTGAAACTTACAAACACAGCCACACGGCTCTCATTACAAAGCAAAGCAGATGGTTTTCTTTTTTATTTTAATTGCCAATAAAAATATAATTTTTTAGAATTTTACAAATTGTTATAAATTACAAAAATGTTATAAATCAATTACAAAAATAGATATTGTATAATATAAATTAAAATTAAAATTGCTTAAAAAAATCCCATCTGTGTTGGTAAAAATGTATAAGATTTATTGTAAGAATTTAACTGTACCTAATTGAGTTGGCTTGAATAAATAAATAAATAAAATAAATAAAATAGATTGGCAGACCACATTTGCTCAAAATATACTATTGTTTTATTAGCAATAACTCCTACAAGTTACCTTTCAATATCAATACGATAAACGAAGTGAGATGGCATCATACAGCTTTAACAGTACTTATGCTAATGATATCGAATGAAAGTATATTTCAGACTGCCATATTGTGTTTTCTTAGATAATTGGGCACTGACATATTTCATAGAGGAAAATACAAAAAAAAAGCAATATCCAAAATAGCTAATAGCGGGTTATGAGAATTTAGAAAAAATACAAGTGTCCGTCAATGTCAATATTTTTTATATTTTTCGTTTGTATTGTATATTTATTTAAAATACTTTGTAGTACCCCACAAAATCCCAGACCCAACTAGTGTATTACCTGCGATAAGATCCTACTACTATTGGGACCCAACTCAACTCGGATGCGCCGATCTAAGTTTTTTATAGTGTAAGTACATTTTAAATTTGACATAGCATGTACGATATTAACTATAAATTATTATTGTATTAAACAATCAACTGTTAGGTCAATGTTAAGAAATTGGGAATGTTTGCCTTAAGTAATATTTTGTCTTAATCCGTCTCAGCTGATGTTCTATATAATAATAGTATATGTACTGTATAGTATTTGTTGTAGTGGCATGCACTGGTGCGTGAATTTTTATTTCAATGTCGGTCTCAAAATATAAATTGTTTTCTTTTGAATATTTAAATTTTAAACAGTTATATATATTATTAATGAATTTATGTTTCGGATCAACACAGCATTAATGATGAAGAATTATAAATAAAAATGATAATATAATACACTTCTGAGTACCTACTGTAGTTGTCATACACCATATAATATAGGGATGGGGACGAAACGACCATTTATGCATTATATGAATTAAGTTGTCGGTGTTTATGAAATAAACGAACCCCCATGGAGCATAATAATATATCGGTGACAGTTTAGCTGAACATGCCGGGCTACTGAGACCATTATAAGTGTTCAAAATGAACGATGACGATCTCCACATCGTTTTATAAAAATGAATGCAACATAAAATATTTTCTATGATTAATATTCCCTTAAATGGAATTCATCAACTATTAAAATAATGTGGCCATTTCCAACAACATGCGCAAAAGTACGTCCTACATCATAATAATATATGTGTGGTGTCAGCGAAAAAGGCTAAGTCAAATGTAAGAGAAAAATGTTCTGTGTAGAAAAATAATCTTATGATTTTCTTTTTTTTTCATTTACCTTTAAATATGTTTTAGATTGTTATTAATTATTTAAACGTAATAGTAATGAGAAATAATAAAAATATGAAATAGGTGTAGGTATAGGTATAATAGGTATTACTTGTTTGTACGTTGCCTGTTTGGTGTTTTGTAATAAAGAAGTAAAATGACTTAAATTATTTTTACCAATGGTATAGAAGACTATTAATAAATAATATGACTTAAGCACATTATACTTAAATCTTTGTTATTAGTTTTATAATTAAAGAGTATGTAGAAGACTAAAATAATTTAAATTTTGTCAATCTTCATTCTTCAGATACTATTACTAACCTAAGTAGTAGTAGTAGGTACATAATATTATGAATTTATGAACGTATGTCAGTAAAACATATTTTAATTGGTGCCTATTATATACCTACTAAACTCGTCTTTACATTTTTACATTATAATATTATTTCATTATTTCACATCACAGCTCTATAGTGAGATGAGCTTGTACAATTTACCATGACATACCTGACACATACATATTTGAGACGGTGTAACGGGGGACTATTTTCCGAGACAGCTGATTCTGAAGAGGTGGCCTTTTTTTTAAATTGTCAGTGTTTCAACCCATACCAAACTTCATTCATTTTAGGTTTTTAAAATATATAAGTTTAGAATATCTCATATCCCCGTTATCCCCTGGGGTCCGCCCGTCCGTAAGTTACCAGTACACAGTTATGTTTGTTGAAATGAAGATATTTATTTACTGTCCTTAGTTACGACTTACGGTAATACTGTAGGTACATAGTTACAATTATTGTTTGAATTAAGATTTTATAACGGTTCTATTCAAAATAAATTCATACTAGCCAAAATTAAAAACAAATAGGTTACCAAATTATTTTTAAATATTATAATATAAAATACGTATACAGGTACCTTAATATTATTATATGTATATTATGGATTTATGGTTTCTCGCGTTGTATTCAATTATGTCCACAGGCTTAATATAAAAGTATTTTTTATTTTTGTAACTAATGTCCAATGGTAATCCTGACAACAAATCTATTTTCATGAATCAAAACGAAATTCCTGTGTGAGGACACCCTAAAGCAACCTATGTAGGGTTGAAAACCGAAGCTATAAACACTTCTCAAGTCTCTATAAACATTTATGTGACATTTGGAGCTAATTACCTACCGGACACTAACAATCGCACAACTATTTTTATACATAAAGAAGAATATATTATTGCTATCATTGACATACATTCCTTAAAAGTTTAAAAAAAAGCATCAAAAGTGACCTATAATAATTACCACCTTCAATATTATTATGATATAGTTAAGTGACGCAATCCAGAATTTTCTTAAAACTAAATGTTTTTGTTTAATTTGCTGGTTTTTGTTGCAGACCTTGCAGTACGGCGAACTCCTAAATCCGGGCCTGGATATTTAATACATCCATGATGATGTTACATTAATATATAACTACTAATAATGTCGCGATGTAACTACACTGTTGACGCGTATGATATCGCTATCGAAAAAACGACAATTGATATAATAATATCATATTTTATTATATCGTTATACCTACTATTATTATTGTAATAATGTCCGGTCGCCCGTTTAATAGTTGCGAACAATACAGAACGACGGCGACAAACCGGACGACAAACAATTACAGTTCCGGCCGCGCGTGTCGTCGTCGAGTGGCTGACGTGTGCCGGCCAAAAAAAAAAAGCACACACCACACACACACGCACACACACACGCACACACAAGAGTATCTCATTTCGCGGACGTTTAGCACGGCCAATAATAATTGTGCGAAGCGTTGAACGGGAGCCGAAGAGTCAACGACGGGCGGGTGGCGGGCGCGACGATCACTACGATAATATAGAGACGTGCACGCGCCGCGGAACTGACTCGTTTTCCTTTTGGCCGGACAACAACAACGGCGCCCCGGCCTCGGATTACGCTCGCGAGTTGTTGTGATTCGATACGCTTGTGCTGCATATTTGTATAATAAAAATATTTTTATTAGAGACGGTCGTCGTTCGCGTGGATAACATATATTTTGCTATCGTTACAGTCGTCGATTTTTATCGCTATTATTACGATGATGCGACGCGACACGACGAACACAATAATATTGTATGCCTAGCAATGCTACTGTAATGTCTGACGGTTTCGTACCCTAAACTGTCGTGTTTGTATTTTTAGAGTGTGGGAAATTTTCTGTTTCTCGCTGCGATCGCCCCCCCCCCCCCACCGACCAATATTTAATCAGACATTTTTCTTATATTCAAGATTTATGGATGTTTAAAAAATCAAATATAGATAGGTAATTAAGAGACTTGGGTTATGATAAATAATGTAAGATATGACCGATGTAGGTTGATACGTCATGTACGGGCCATTTTGCATTACCCGCTAACAAAGTTGTTGGACATGCACAAAGACACCCCGCAGAAGAGCTGCGTAATATAATTATAGAATAATGTATAGCCATGGTTGAAGGGAAGAAAACTTCAGGGCGTCCTCGTAACTCGAATTATACATAGGACGAATTAAAAACGATGTGCAAGAGCCATAACTTTTTAGAAACTAAAAGAAAAGGCGACCAATTGACTAGAATGAAACATCGGCCGACTTACGGATTAAAAAAAAAATGTAATTCCTGTGTACCGATCGATCTCAAAAATAATGGAGGTCGGAGACCCTTATTAATACATATATAATAGAGCTGTGCACTTTGATATGTTTGACATATTTACAAATTCTGTGAAAAAACAAAAAAACCATACGAGTGTTTAAAAACTGATACATTTAGTTAATTATTTTCATTGTATTCCTAGGATATTATAATACAATATTTTTATTTATAATTTGAATAACAAATTGATGGTGATTTTGTTTTAGTTTTTAATTTCTTATTATTTTTGACAATTCGATGTTATATAGTAAATGTAAATTATGAATCAATAACTAATAATTTATTGAAACTGATTTAATATATTGCACTATTTTTTTTATCTCTCTGATCCACACACGCCATATAGGCATAAATCGCATAATGCGCAAAATCGTCTTTATACAGTTGTTGTAACTTTTGTTACTGTTGTGTACTTCTACAGTTGTGTGAAATCACCTATAAAGAAAATTATAGAAAATAATATTTTTGAATGTTTGACTTTGAAATTTTATCATTTTGTCTAAATATACTGTTTATAATGTTTCAATATCAACTTATATTAATTATATAGGTAGATTTTTTTTAGTCATTTTTTTTTAAATTGCATAACAAATAAAATTCAAAACCGATATAACCAACACTCCAAAATATTATGTTTTATAATTTTCGTAATAGGTGTTTTTTCTAAGATTAGCTACTCAAACAACGAAAGTGATTATTTTGTGTGAGTACGCTTTGTCTATGTGTGAGTGATGAGCAGAGACGGAAAACAAATAATGCGCTGACTTCCTCTCAAGTCTGAGAAGTAATATATTTGTCTACCTATTACAATGTGTACCTATATATATCATGTTTATTGTTTGTATTAGAATGAACTGAAAAATGTATGACTGAACGCAGTTAACAATTTTCTTTTATTTCTTTTTGAATTTTTAATTGTTGTTTTTTTTTTCTAAAGATTGTTTAAAATCATTTAGTAGTATACGATGGATTAAATTCAATAAACTTAACACTCCAGTGAATCAAAATATTTATCTAGATTAATATTTTCAAAAAAAAAAATAAAATATGTGGATACTGTAGAAGTAGAACAATGTTATGGAAGCTATGAACTTGTTCATGGTTTGTGGTTTTAATGAAATTAGTTAATTATGTACACGTGCCATAATTTTAAGAGTGAGAGGAGATTAATTATTATAAGTTTTAATCACATCATGCCCAACGACTACTCAGTTTTCTCAAAGTATATATTGGACACTGTGCAGGAAATAATTGAGATATGGGGAAATTTAAGGATATTGATTTGATAGATATTATTATTTATGATGTTAACTAAACAAAAAAAAAAGATACAAACGAGACCTCTCTGAATACAACTTACACTTTATAAAATACTTAGTATTAAAAACAAATTAACTAATTAGGTACCAGCAATTTTTTTATTTGGCTAGTTACATTAAATTTGAAGTGCGCTAGTGATTTAAAAAATAAATAATAATTTACAGTTCAAAAATATAACAATTTGTTTTTAGTATTTAGTTCTAATAGGACCCACAGATCTTAAATTAGTGTCTGCTAGCTATAATATTAATAATAATAGGTAAAAGCGGTTATGTAGACATCTAATGCGTTTTAATCTATTTAGCACTGCGACCCAAATTCACCTCAGAAAATCTATGGCCATCTACATGGTTCTGTAAGATAAAAAATTAGTTCTAAAAAGGGCAATATTGAAATTGACCTATATTAAATATAGGTCAATGTCCTTTTTTGATATTATTTATAATATATTAATTGTATTTCTGTTGTATGAAAGTGGGACGTGGTGATAGAAAAAACTGATTGGTGGAATATTAAATTTAGTCATCGCATCGCGTTATAACAACGTAGGTACTGACAATTACCGTCGTTCGAACAAACTTGATTATTATAAACTTGAACATTTTTGGAACTTGTAATACTTTATATTTTACGCAGCTTAAATACATAAACTTCTCTCGTGACTCATTGAAAAATGGCTCGGGACTCGCAGTCTGAGAAACGACAGTTCTTCATAAATAATAGGCATACTATATATTATAGTATACTCAATATAGATGTACACAATTCGCATATAAAAGGTAGGCACCAATATTATAATATGACTTATGATGTTTACAGTTATGTAAAATAAGAAATTTAATATTATTATATTAAGGTCTTTACAGTTTTCTTTTACCAATATTATATTATTATGGCATCGAGAAACATTTTTTGTTCTGAATAATGTTATTACTTTTTATATATATATAGGTACGTATAATAGTTAGTTATTATTTGTAAATCTAATAAACATCTATAATTTTATATTGAACAAAACGTACTTGAACTCTGGCCTCGGTAAGCTCTATGTGTTTGGCGATCTCTTCTCTGGTATATATATCAGGATAATGTGTTTCCTGAAAAGCCCTTTCCAATTCCTTCAGCTGGGCTGAAGTAAAAGTAGTCCGTATTCTCCTTTGTTTCCTTTTTTCCGTAAGAATACTGTCATGAGTGGTATACGGGAGACTTTTATACGCCGCTAACCCACCTGTAAATTTTTAATTTTTCGTTATTGGGTTTGAAATGATAAATTAATAAACAAGTGATTATATTTGAATGTAAGACGCAACAGTGTGCTTACATAATTTATATGACGATTAATATGTACCTACCTATACAAGGACAACCACACAAAATTAGTACAGCGGTGAGCGGGTGCAAAGTTATAGTATCAACATTGTACACCCATAATTTACTATATTATACCTATATTTTTATACCAAAATCAGTGATCCAATAATAAGATGATGCATTTGCACATAATACTCCCATTACAGCGTTCAGTATTATATTTAGCTAGATACATTTTTACCGTTTTTTTTCTTATAATTACCCAACATAATATATTAATTACATAATAAAGTTAAATTAATTTCATGGTTTTTAGACATATATGACTAAAAGGGTTATAATGTTATATATATCATATCATATATTATATCATATTAAAAAATATAACAAAATATATTTTATGTAGTCTAGTGTATGGCATGTTTGAACTAATATTAATGACTTGTATCACTGATATAAAATTCCTAATACCTATTCCTATGATATTTATGTTAAATACCTATTATTATTAATTATGTATTTAAATGTGTTTGTAATTTTATTATACCTAATTGTTTAACACATTTCTACTTCAATATTACGCAAATTATGTTACAAAATACATAAAAACCATTGCATACGTCAATTTAATCTCAATTCATTATTAATATCGTATAAACTGCTATAATTATTTTCTAAACTATCCAAGTTATATTTAGATAGTTCCTTTAAATGTATTGTTTACCAAAATGTATATAAGTATTACTTTGAAAAATTAATAGGACAATATAAGCTGTCTGGCTGTGTAGCGATTAGTGAGTATAGCGATAGCAAGACTTAGGTGATAGCGAGCATACCTTAGAAATATGAATGTGTATAAAATATGTGGATGCTGCATAGATTAACCATGGTTTTATATGCATATAAATTGAAGTAATATTGGTTTAATAAAAGCTATATTTAGGTATACAGCAGATTAAATCATTAATAATATTAATTGTATAATATTATATTATTATATATGTACGGAGATATACAAAAACACATATAATACATAGATATATACAAATCGATCGATCGGTCGACCGGAAATATTTCTGCATAATAATAATATTATATACTATTATAATTTACAACACTTTGAAACGATAATTCGTTTTGATATATTAACAATGAAAAACTGAAGCAATATTTTTCTTATTTTTTTTTTCATTTTTATCCCTCCGTATATTGAACTCCCCCACATTGTATCCTCCCAAGTGGCAGTTGCGTCGGTGCAGGCGTTCTACGTGAATCCGCTAAGCGTCTCTTAATGATTTATTGTCAAACCGTGCGGGTGCCGCCTATTATATTATACACACTGCGTAGTGGTTACGCGGCATCGGAGTCATCGCGCTTAAAAAAAGAAAACTCTCCCCCGCGGATGATGCGTGAGCTGGATATTATAGTATTATGCAGTACAGTGAGGTGAGTGTTTGGAAATATTTAATGGACGGGTCGTGCGATGATGAGATAGTTTTACGACGGCAAAACCAAATCAAAATAATGGATAGCGGAAAATGTACCTAAATGTATTTAGAATATTAACGTCGTGGTATTCTCAAGACTACGTGTCAATTTTTTTGGTTTTTTCGTCATATTCACATTGTATAATAATGGCAATAATTATCGGGGTTGTATATCAAAATGCACTTACAATCTGGAAAAAGTCCATATAAAACGCACTATAGGTATATGAGTTATAGGTACCTAAAGAATCATAAGATTTACAAAATATAAAAATCTATCAATAATTTATAAGACAAAAATTAAACAATAATTCATGAAATGGCATGTATGAAAAGTTTCAATAGAAAAAAAATTATTTAAATAGCGAAAAAAGTAATAAAAATCAAAATTCGTCAAAAAATATAAAATAATTGAATTCATTAGTACATGTTAATTTGTAATTCAGACTCCACATCGAATAAGTAAAAAATAATGTGTTTTTCTATAAATGCATTGCCCCCTGGTAATATTATAAAAATAATGTGGTGTGATAAGACCGCAGGTCGGTACGTCCTCTGTACCTGATAAAGTCACTGCGGAAAATCACGCGCGGAGCGGGTTTCGAAAACCAAACGAAATGTTTTTATATAGGTACAGCGTCGGTGTGGAGTACGCGCAGGTAAATAGGTGCACATATATAATATTATTATTATGTGCTAGATGATCGGAAAAGTACATTTTTTATAAATATAATATATTATATATATATAGGTACGACGCGTGTGGGGGGGCGACGACGTTCGCGCTCGCATGTGGGTGTGCGTATGTTTATTGTACAAGCGTGTTCGAGATTATGGGGGTCGGCGTATTCGCGGTAACCGCGAGGTCGGGAAGCGCCGTGTGGGGGGGGGGTGGAGTGGTAGATACCTCTTATGTATATATATATATATTATATGGAGGCGCGGCGCGAGCTTTTTGTAAAAACCGTCGCGCGTTCCGCCGAACCGTATATAGTATATAGTTGCTATACAGCCGCCATTTTTGCTCCGGTCTTCGCTCAGTCCGGGTTGTGCGTTCGTATTATATTGATCGGAATCTCCCCGGGCGGCTGTATATATAAACTCGGTACACCATCGCGATGCCACGCCGGTGTGTGTGTGTGTGTGTGCGCGCGCGAGAGCAGGATATATCCTGCCGGCGTGCCCATCCCCCACTCGTCGTCGTCGTCCCCCGGCCGACCCTCCGCGCAGTCTACATCTGTATGTATACGCGTCGTCCGCCGTCCATCCATCGTATCCTCGTGATATATTTTAACGACCCCGCCGCCGCCTACCGCCCCCGATCCGATTATTATTATTATTATTATTATCTACACGAACGCGAAATATATATATATATATGTATAGACACGCGTGTATAAACACGACGACGACGACGATGTACCATGTACATTGTTGTTGTCGCTGGTTTTTAATCCCATTAACCGAGATGCGCTTGTACGGGTGTGTGTGTGTGTGCGTAATATTGTTCGGTAGGGGAAAGCGTATTTTTTCTTTAATATACAGACGCATCGCACCATTTTTTTACGATCTTCGCAGTATAATTTACGCACTGCACCGCTGCACCCCTCGCGCAGCAGATGCACACTCCCTATCTATGCACCGGTGTTGCGGTGCAGCAGGTATTTATTGTACGTACGGCGTATACAAAGGTTAGAAGATAAAATGAATGAAAACCCTATACGGCGAGGAGGGACGAGCGGTACCTATTATATTGTACAGACAGTGATATATATAGTTAGGTAATGTATTATGTGTTTAGATAATTAGATAACCTGTGCAGATACAAAATAATACAGGATGATTCAACGAGCGCACTCACCCTTATTTTTTCCGTCAACATTGAATTCACTCTTTTTTCTATCTCCGATTTTTGGAATTTTTTTTACTTTTGAGATCACATTTTCAAACTCTTGAGATTTATTGTACTACTTTTTGTTTTTTATTATTATTTTTACTTTGTTTTTCAAATGAGTACCCCTTTTTTAACTCTAAATTATTTATTTGATACATTTTTTTGAAAGTGATGATGTACCTATGTCCTATAACAAAGTTAAATAACTCAAAAACTACTCGTTGAGACTTTGGTTTTCATTTTTGATACATAAAAATAGTACCAAAAGTCTCAAGAGTTGGAATCTGTATGCTTTATAAGTATGTATAAAAATTCCAAAAATCTGCAGAAAAATTGGGTTAGCACGCTTGAACGCTTAGTGAATCACCCTGTATTTAATTTAACACGCGGTTGTTAGGTCACGAGTGAAATAATATGATAAAAATATATAATAACACATTACACACGGCATTTATATCCACCGCAGCCATAAGATTTTTTAATTCGCTCCTAGAGTTAATTTATTCGTGACGTTTACTGCACGTGCACTTTACCTATATATTATAATATTATATCAAATAATTCGTTTATCAAAGAACACTCATTATATCAAAAACTATTTGGGTTTTTGAAATAATTTTTAACATAAATATGTTTTTTCGCTGAGATATTTTAACAGATATTTTATTTTTCGAACCGATTTTGTTCTCATGGTTATTTATTAGTAAAAACATATTTATGATGTAGAGGAAAAATATGAGTAGCAATTTTTAGGTTCTAAGCGAATGTATTGATTTTATTTGTACGCGATAAGTAGTCGAAATAATGCTTTAATTTTCAACTTCGGTATCTTGTTCGATGAGAAAGTGAATCTAGTTGGCGCATTAAGGAGTTTAAAATTTAAAATTTCCAGTAGTTTTCAAAAGCGCCGGGAAGAACAAAAATAAAATTAAGGAATTTTTACTCAAAATCGATTTCCGACAAAATCGATTTTGGTTTTCGGTGCAACTTAAAAACAAATGACCGTAGGTACAAGACATTTTCACTAAATTAATAAAATTGTATTTATTGGGTAAAAAAGCGTGGAAGTGTAACACAAGATCCCCGATATATTGTTACTATAGCAACCGAAAAAAGGATAGGTACAGATTTATTTTATAAGCATTTAAAGTTCAACATTTTTTGAAATTCAAATTTCAAAATTATTTCGTAGTTAAAAATGTATTAAATGTTCAACTTTTATTGCTAAGGATTAAAAATTTAAAACAAAGTTCCACTTAAATAGGTCAATTAATTAATTTATTCACAATAATATTATCAAATATACTTGGTAATACAGTAGAATCCGCTTACAACGATCTTCAAGGGACCTAGAGAATCAGATCGTTACGTTTGAGCTTCGTTTTATCTGGATGATAAAAACATAGTGCATGAGAATTTTAAAACCAATCAACGGCTGGCATCAATTTATATGGAATATCGTTGTACGGCATCGTAATAAGCGGACTCATCGACTGTATATCATAGGCCGACTGACCGTCTTCGCTCAGAATCGTTTTTCGTATGCAATGATATTACATTATGAAATTCAAATTTAACTTGTAACCTGCTATGTACAGCAGAGCGACATCTACTTGCCCACCTTTTTTTATTCTTAATTTCATGTCGTCGAAAAACATATTTTTTAAATAACTTTTGTTTTAAATGTTTGATTTGTTTAATGAAAGAATACATTTTTAAACTTCTATTATCACAAAGCAGAGTACATAATGTATAAAAATCAAATATCGGACGAGTATAGTTGGCACAGGCGGGTACCCCGCAAAATGTTGTTCCTCTACTCTCCGCTCATCAAAACTTTAATACTTATAACTAATTAACAATACTCGTCTGAAATTTAATGTTTATACAACCATAAAGAACTCCGAATAATATACAGCTTCAGAATATGAAATTAAAAATTAATGTTGTCATTCAAAAAATAAAAATTTTAAAAAAATATGACAACAAAATTTTCAAAAATTGTTTTAAGTCTATTTTTTCAAAAAAAACCCTGTTTTTTTCGTTTTGATATGATAACACTTGATATCGTTTTTATATATAGAGATAATATCTAGGTACAAATTTATTTTTATCAGTTTATTTAAAATCCATACGTACCTACTATATGTATTGTACAATTCTGATCAAATTTGATAAATTATTCTTTATTTATGTGAAGTACAAGTTGTTCACATATACATTCAATAAAAACATTTTAAGTAATTCCAACTTTTTGATGTGAAACATTAGTTGACGTGCCTCAAAGTTTTCCTAATGATCGTCACGTATGCGTGAAGGCAAATGGCACAACTCGATTAGAATAATAATTTTAAAAAAATTTGTCACCAATGTCAGCCATTTAAATAAACAATATAATAATAATAACAATACTAATAATTTGAAGTTTTACAACAAACGATTACAACAGTAATCACAGAGATACATCAAATAATAATTCTTATAACTTCACCGTAAAAAAGTCTAATATGCTAAATATATTTAAATGTCTTGTATCTTTATTCTAATTATATTATTATTATAAGAATTATAAGAAAAAAATATTTATTTTACCAACAAAACCTCTTAGTTTTTATTTATTTTATTCCATATTTATTTATTATTAATTATAAATTCCTTCAATAACCATAAATTTTGATGCTTCACATCTGTCAGACGCTCCGTGATGGATTCTGTTTTTTATTTTAAAAAACCAATATTAAAGTTAACTCACCCTACACCAAAATTAAGATCGTTCAATACCGCTATATAACTGTATAACTCAAGGTACTTTCATAACATGGTTTTACTTTTTAGAGATTTGATATTTAAAATAGACTAGACATAATATCATGCATTTTTAGTTTTGTCTCAATCTTATAACTCTTAAATCTGGCAATCCTATGTCTTACTCTTTTCATCCGTGTCTTATTGCGTGCTTTCAACGAGTCCACACACTTGAGTCCCTTAGAAAGTAATACAATCAACTTTCGATCTTTTAGCACACGTGTGCTTTTTTTATTATGTTACAGCCAGCCCACTCGGACGAATCGAATAACACATATATGATACATATTCATATATATCGCTCACGGTACCCCACATATTTTCTAGAAACTTTCTTTTCCTGGATGTATTATAACATAATATGGGTAGGCAATATGACACTATGTCAACAATATTAAAATCCAATACAAATATCTAGTTTGATCTGTGCACTGTACGTGATTTTCAGTGGTGTACCTTGGCCTAAATTCTTAGTGGAGGAAGGGGGCCTATAGACCAACCCCGCTCTCAGGCGCTAAGGATTATTTAGAAGTTTAGAACTTCCTAATATAATTTTATGCTTGCAGGTTACTACATTTGCCACTCACGTGTTTACAAGACTGCAAATTAATAATTACACATTTTGTGTACAGGTATTATTTTTTTAATTCTACAGCACATATATTATAATTATTTAATAATATAAAATATAATTAGTAAACAAATTATAGTTTTATAGTTATTTATTTTTCTAAATTTGCACATTTTTCTGTTATTAATTCTGAATTTTATATTTATCGTAATAATAATAATAATAATAATTTATTGTATACTAAAATTGCCAGATTTCAGAATCGAAATTAAAACGTTGGTATTGAAATTTGAAGTACCTACTTGTTTTAATTCTAAACTTGCAGAAAATTATAGACCACATGTTGACATGTTGCAATACTCAAAGACCAGAGATATTTAGATAGGTGCTACAGTATAATATTACAGGTTATAGATAGAGTAACACGTACCTATTAACAATAAGTTAAAACTAATTAATATTTTACCCAAATCGTTGTCACAAAGTTAATATCCAAATAAGTTGTGTATACAATTATAAATAAATCAAAATATATTTGCGCAGATAGCACTCTATAGCAGTAAATAGTTATCACTTATCGTACAAAATAAACAAACAGAATGGAGTTGCATTTTTTTATTTTTATTTTTTTGTATGAATTAAATCTGGGGGGCTAAAATCTCAACAGGTGTGCTTATCCCATCCAAGCCCCCCTAATGGAGCCACTAGTGCTTTTCATTGACTATTTCGTACGTACGTTACTCCAGCACCCCCACATACGATTCACTCGCAACGTTTAAAGTTTCCACTGTATAAATAGGTAGTTTCCTCCTCGCATCCCACTGTGCAAATATGGACATTTTCCCGCCAGGTGACGTCATTATTATGTAAATCTGCCGAGGGGTTTTTCGGATTGCACATAGCCGTATATATAGGTGTAGGTGTGGAGGTATTGAGAATATTATTATGTTCATTGGACTAAATATAGTATGTAAAACGGCGCCACAGATTTTACCGTAAAAATATGTACTGTCATTGTTTTTGCACCACCGAATTTTCATAAAGTTTTCGTCGAAATAACGAATGTTTTATTTTTATTTCATACAATATTGATCGTTTTTGTGTTATTCAAAGTTCACTTGCAGAAAGTATTTTGATTTTTTTTTTTCAAATAAAAATATGCATATAAATTCATAAACTAATATATACCTATACCTGAATAATAATATTATATGTTTCAATTAATTTTTTTGCGGGACATATTTTGCCCACACGTGAAATCTCCACACAACCATACAACACTACCATTCCATCATTGTACCATTCCATTGTTTTTAAGAATTATATTGTTGCTATCGGTTTCCGTCCAACTATGACATTTTTAAAATGGATACATCGTCAAGACGTATAGATCGATTGCTGTCGATTATCATTTATTCTTATTGTTTTGAGTGAATTATTTACAATATACGTATATAGTTTCACACATTATACATTACGAGTTTTATGGAGATGTCTATGCATTAGATATATATATCCTTATATGGAACGGAATTGTACTTTAACGACTTTCCGAATAATAAAATGTCACGCAATACTTTCATCTAATATAATTCAATGTATATTGTATATTGGGAACTTACTTTTTTTGTATCGTGCATAAAGTATATATTATAGATTCTTACATTCAGGATTAAATTTCGTCCCGATCTCTGCAATGTATCCGATTAACGTACAGTAAGACCTTCATCGTTTTTAACAGTGTTTATTTATTAATAATAAACTTTGAATTATAAATAAATGTTATTCTACACATTAGTATATATGAATTACATATCTATACTACAATTCGTAAATCGTAAATATAATATATTACCTACTGTGATCAGAATTTTAAAACTAAATATCTTTATAGTATAATAGGTATATTACATGGAAATCTAAAGGTACGTATATACAAACAAATATTCGATTTTCATGAGCCGAAAAAAAATTCATGTATTATATATTTATGTGCCTACATTTAGGGGTTTAAATCGGGATAAAAATTAAACTATACGACCCGCCCGAGAGCTTAAATAACATGTGTTTGAAATTCGATGCCAACTGATCAAAAACTTTGCACACTCCATGGATTTGCATATAACTATATAAGAAACATTTTATCTGATATTATCCATTCTATAATAGATGACAGTGGTTCTCAACATTTTTTGTTCACTGAACCCTTAAATTGGTAATACAATCTAATCAGGCGCCTCGAAAATCAGGTATATCAATTTAGAACAAAAAAAAACAATGATAAATCATGATCACGATTATTGCGCAAAGATATTGAATTTGGGTTCGTCCGTGGATCCCATAGATCAGCGTTTCTCAACCTGTGGTGAAAGCCCGTATAGATGGTACTCTAGGAAATCTCCTGTTATAAAAGAATGGAATGGATAATGATCTACATTAATATTATTTTATTTCATTAATATTAATAATAATTGTACATAGGTATTTCATTTTCTTTGTGTGCATTAAATGCTTATATTATCACAATTTTGTAGTTCCTAATAAAATTAGTTTCCAAACATGTAAAATAACGTTACTTGGTTAAGTGGTACATGAAAATTGTCAATTTGTGTAGGTGGTACGCGGATATAACCCGTTGAGAACCGCTACTCTAGATCATTCTCATGGATGCCTGGAGGAACACTGCAGTTTGAGAACCACTGGTACCTAATGCTTAGCTATACGCGATCCAATTATAATCAAGATGTATAGTCGACGGTATTGATCCTTTTATTTAGCTGTTTTTAGTATGATTGTATTATACTGTTAATTTTAATTTTTTCTAAAAACACTATTTCGACGATCCGGTACCGCCAGTATAATAATATACATTTATAATTTCAGCTTCAACAAATTTTAGTTTTTATATTTTGGTATCGTTACCTCATATTGTAAGAACTGATATAATATCATATCGTCCACATAGATAATATATTCACTTTCATTGCCTTTTCATTATTAATAGGAAAGAGGTGAAAGATTATGTTAGCAGTACTCTAAGTGACAATTATTAAGATAAAGTGTTATTGTGTGATTTTATTAATTTATCAAGCTTCCAATTATAAAGCTTACAGAAGTTTTCTAATATGTGAATAAAATCATAATTAAAATTGTTTATTTAATATACCGAACTAATAATATTATAAAATACTCTATATTTAATGTATAATATTTTTATAGGACAGGGCTACCAAAATCTAAAAACTGAAATTTATTGTGACGGAAAAGTGGAACACCTCCTGTATATTGTAGCTATATTATGTGTGCATATTATTTTTGTGGTGTACTAGCACTTGGTTGCAAGTCGTATACGAGATCGATATTAGAGACAAAAAGAAGAAAAAATAAACAAAGCCTTTGAATTAATTAAAGTTACTCGTGGCGGCAAGAGTTTAATTGAGTTACATCCTTCGTCTCTGTAATAATGTCGCGTTCTTTCCTGACTTGACCGTAGAATGATAAATTATTTATAACGTCAGTTATTACGATCATTGTTGCAATTATTATTGTCTTCGTTATTATCATTAAACTTAAGGGGCCTTTTGACACCGCAAACGATAAAATGTTTACAACGCTATTATCGTACTTATTAGTATTATATTATCATCATTTATCGCGTCTAAGAGCTAAAATGTATAATTTAAATGTCTGAAAAATTATACAGGTAAAACCAATATTGAATATTATATTATCTTTAATTGTTAATTTATTTTAGACGAACGCTGATAAATATAATATGAACCACAATAAGATTTTGACGCGGTTAGGTTTGGTTAATGGTCGATGTTTTTATATTGCCCGAAACTACCTGTTTGTTGTTTTAAGATGTGTGAATATAATGTGTTATATATTATAAGAGTTAAAAAATTCAGTGAGATAATTACTTTTTGTTTTATTTCAGATTAAATATCGCACGAAACCCAGTTTGCTTCGTATCTACAATACGCATCATAGTAATAATTAATAAATAATATGAAATAGCATAATATAGAGAGAAGATTTTTCGGCAACATTATATAATGTGAACAAATAATAATCGTATCAATATAAATGTATAATATTAATTATTATATTGTACTAATAAAAATAAGTTGGATTATGTTATATTAAAAATGTAAAAATTATATTTATATTTATTTTATCATACACAAATATTACCGTGGTTATAAAAACAAGCAGGAAAGTATATATTTTTTCGGGACAAAAAAAAATCTATTTGTATAGGCTGTCATACGTACTTAACCAGCCAATTTCTCATAGTTCCCCCTTTTCGGGCCGGTCGTTTGTCTTCACACTTGTCTATCACGATGTCCGACCCCTTGTCAAAACTTCCCTCAACTGAAATACATCACAACTTATGTATTCTGTCAGAACTATTTCCCTAGAGAAACCATATACCCATATACACGAAATAAATAAAATAACTATTAACTTTTTTTCGGTCAAAAAATTATAAACTCGGAACACTTTATATATATAAAAAAAAAAACATTTTCCAACAACGCTGCGTTTTTACTACAATATTATCACACCAATACCTACACCACAGTTTGTATGATTTTATAAGTTATAGGTGTTTAATAATTTTCTTTTTTTTATTTATTGATCTTAAGCATCGGCAACTATGGCCATTAGGTTACATAGGTTGCGGTTGGTTGAGGAACGTGGGGTGAGTATTCGTCACTAAAAACTCGTGTAGTCACCCATTTGGGAACTAGCGACGTCGGCCGATGTTTGACCTCAAAGCACGTTACAGGGAGTGAGACCAACCACCAAGCCACACCAGGCCCCTATATATAATAATTATATGTACATGAAATATTGTATATAACATGATATAATATTATACTATACGATAATATATTATATATTATTTAAAGTATTTTTTTTTTTCATATACATTTGTTTGTTTAAATATAAATCTGAGTTAAAAAAAATATCTCCACGTAGTGCATTGAAATAATAAATAATAAAGTACAAACCACATGTAGTAGGTATAATATTATTTAAAAGAAGTCGAGCGAATGAAGCAATATGAAATATTATGTACCAATTCTAGAAAACATTAAGAAAAAAAACGCATACATGAAATTTAAAAGACATTTAAATATTAAATTTTAACTGAAATATCGTACGACTACGCAAAAAAATATTTCCGCCTGAATTCGTTCTGATATAATACGATCGTGTGTTTTCCAGATCCACAGTAAAAAATATTTTTAAAGTTTAAAAAACATGTAAATACATATTACAATAACGGTTAGCAAATATCCGAGTGTGAACTATATACTATACATTATTTCACTACTTGAGCGATACGAGCTTTTGCAGTAAAAATGTCTTCATAAATCGGTAACTATAATATTATAGGTTCCATTGATCGTCCTAAAATGTTGTCTTTACTTCGTTTTAACTATTTTTTTTATTATTTTTATTTTTAGAACTTTCAGCTACAGCTATTATAGTTCGACAATTACGAAAGTATACAATAACATTAGAATACAATAATGATATAGGGTATAAAATGATATCGTAACCCAATTAAAATTAAAATAACATAATCACAAAATATTTAGTATCAACAATTACAATTTCCGTTTTAACTAATTGACTTAATACTAGAGATTCAAAACCATTTTATCCAATATTTTGAAATACAATTATATTTTAAGCTTCCCTGATAACCTCTTAATATAATTGCTGGTAATACATATGTTTTTGATTGATAGTTCTCTATATACTTTATTTGAATGGTACACTTTACATTTAAAAACTGGTAATCATAATTAGTAATAATCGTTTTCAAGTTCAAAACCAGTAAAATAATGCGATAAAATTATAGTGGCTACCTGGTTTATTTGATTTAACTAAAATTTAAATTATTACGTAGGTTCCTAGATATTTTAAACTGTTCAAAAACAATAGTAATTAATTAATACCTACTTAATAGGGCCAATTCTGTGACAGGGTATATTATATTATATTTTTAACTCTTAAAACAATCATTCGTACATGAATTTTTCACGATTCACAAATCAACAATTATGAAGACAAATTATAATTTGTATATATTTCTTTTAGTATACACTAGGTGTTAATTTAATATAGGTATATAATTAGTTAGACGAATAACGCTATAGTTAGAAATAATTGAACAATAAATATTTATATAATAGGAAGGTACACTGAAAATTAAATTTTAACTATCAGAGAATTAAATAATAAATATTCTTAGACTTATTAATTATTATTAACCCAATTAGGTGTATTGTTTAAGATTTATAATGTAAATTGAAATATATTTCAAAGTAGCTTTGTGTGATTTAGAAAATAAAATTAAAATACAAGATAATATAGTAGGTAACTCAGAAATGAAAACTAAAGTTGTATATTATAAAAATTATAAGTATACTATCAGGTAATCTATAAATAAGGCGTCGAAAATGGCACGCAGCTATTTTAATATTATTGTCTTGTTTGAAAGCCGTAGGTAAAGTGTGAGTAAATATTTTCAATATGAATTTTATATTTCTATATGAATTGGCTGGTTGTCACTTAACAGATATAAGTTTGTAACTTACGAATACATATTATAGTTCTTAATATCATTTGTTTTTTATTTTAAAATATTATAATTATGGATTTATACAGCACAAATACTTATATTTATACAAAGGAACATTAATGGTTTTGTGCATTACTCTCATACTTTTGATTTTTTGACATGATAAGATAGATATTTTATTATTGCCTATAATTATTATGAGTAATTTTATTGAAAAATTTATCAGGGCTGAGTTTACTTAGCGATAAAGATAATTCAAAAGATTTAAAATTCATACAAAATTTTTTTTAACCATAATTTTTTTAATTTAAATATTGTTATAGTTAAAAATAAATTTGATCAATATGTTTTTAAATATTTGTTGCTATACTTCTTTATTTAAATTTTATTATTTTTTTTTTTTTAATTATCTCTTGGATAACACATATTATTACAAAGATTTTGCAACTTTCATAGGTAGGTATTATTTCTTCTACTACATAGGTATTTAACTATAATAAAGATTGCTATAATTAAAATTAAATTAAAATTAATTGTTATAACTATAAATTGTTTCAATAAATTTTTTAACCAGTTAAGGTGACGCTACACCATCCCTAACTTATCCATGAAAATGGTTTTGCATGTGATAAATTTACGGAGACAGTATTCACAGTACCTTTACCTAATTTTTATCTTAAGTACATAATATATGAGTTACATATAAAAGACATTTAGGTATGTATGTCATATTTGAGTATTAATTGTTTTGATAACTTGAAGATACCTTATTATTCATTCATACAGATTCTTTTTTTTTTGTTTTTTGATTTGTTTATTAAATGTTATTGAGTTATGAAATCAAAAAAACAAAAACGTTACAACACAGATAAAATTATCTTATTTTCTAAGTAGTGTGCAAATTTAATAAATTTACTGTAAATAATATACTCATATGTTTGTCCAACGCGAAACTGTTTTTCTATATATTATAATATCATTATTATTACTATTGTTAGTACTGACATGGGGCCATTTTTAAAATACTTCAAATTAATATTTAAATTTACTTAAGATTAAACATTTTAATTCTTCTCAAAATTGCATTAAACTTGCCTATATTAAACCTCTTAAATAGTGGATTTGCGGCGGCCGAGGCGTCCTCTATTAAGTCATTCAGTTAATAAAAAAATGAACAGACTAGTTAGGTGGAAAAGTTAAAAAAAATAATTAGTTTAGCGATAACTTATTAACTAGTTAATTCTCAGCATTGATATTATTATGTATATTTGAAGGTGATTTTCAGTCGGGTTTGGGGGGGGGGGGGAATGAACAGTTTAATAATAACAGGTATTTATCGTATTTTCACACATGCCTAATAATCGTAGTTTTCGTTAACTTATATATTTTTAGGTGTATACGTGTTTCTATAGTTCGTCTGCAATTATTGACAATTAGGTATTTTATGAGTTTATGATCTAAATGTATTCTGAATTATTCGATAAACGAACGATCTTGAATGTTATCATATTCATTCAATTATAGTTTTTAATATGACAACTATACGAATTCAACTCTGCTTGTATACGTTATTATTGTTATTGCATTTTAAATTTAGATGAATTTATTATTTCTACTTCAGATTCATTTTTGATCGATCCTAAGTCCTGACAGAAGGGTTTACTGTGACAACCAAACAAGTCAACTTTTTTTAAAAAAGAACTTTTTCATGGAATAAAATAAAGAAAAAAATGCACTACCAGCGACAATCAGACAAGTATATTATGTTTTAGTTTATTTATTATAGTTAATGGACTAATCTGATTTTTTTTTTCAGTGCAAGAATCTTACTATTATCTAATTTTTCTGTAAATAATGATTCCATTTTAACATAATAAGTAAATATAAGTACATATAGTACCTATAATGCAGAGGCGGCCAAATGGTCGATCGCGATCGCCTTGTCGATCTTGGACGATATCTAAGTCGATCCCACCTTGTTAGAATTTTTTAATTATTCTTATAAATTTGGGATTTAGTAGATACAATTATTAAATACATATATTTCGGATTAACCTGTTAGTGTAAAATGGCATTTTCTCACATGAAAGTTATAAAAGCTGAATAGTTACTGAGCTATAGTTTCTGATGAACATTTAGATTTTAGACTTTAGCGCAGCGTCTTCGTTTGGCAGTAAGAGACTATTAGCGAGATTATAATAATTAACATAATATGCAATGAAAAATACATTATGAGTACCTATATTGTTAATACATTTTAAAATTATTAAGAAATTTAATGTGAAACACTCATTTTAGATACCTATATTTTATTATTTATATTAGTATAATTATTATTAAAACAAAATAATATTTTTATATTAGTAATCGATCCTAAATGAAAAATTATACCCTTAAAAGATCTTAATCAAAAAAAGTTTGGCCACCCCTGCTATAATGCATTATATATTTATATACTATTATATCATTCTACCATTCTCGAATAAGAACAGGTAACTTTCCTTCAATTACAAATGAAAATCTTGCGGTAAACTCAGATCTTAGGCAGGGTTTAAACCTAAAATATTTTTTCTGATTTCGATTTTGGTTTCGGTTATTGGTATTTATTTTTTCCCATTTTGGTTTCGGTTTCGGTATCGATTTCGGCTTTTAACGTTCTAACGGGATTAAAAATCGGTTTGAAGCCCTGAATTCTTAAGTTCATTAATATAACTTGTAATTTTTTAATTTTTTTTTTTGGAATTTTGAAAATGCAGGCTTTCGACCATCCCGCGGATGAGTTAGTGAAAAAGTGGACTCGTGTGGCCGCAGCGATGGCTTGTCGCCGACTACGCCACATTGGCGAGCTGTCTGGCTTACCTGGCAAGTTCATTGCGGTCGAGAACATGGTTGGCCGCCCCGGGTGATGGTCCTGGTGATGACCGTGGTGGTGTCCACGGGCGGCGGCTGCGGCTGCGGCAGCGGCGGCCGAAGTGACGCCGGTGCCGTTGTGGCCGTTGCCGGACGCGGCGGCGGCTGCGGCCGCGGCGGCTGACAGATGATGGCCCATGGCCGTGTTGTATGACCGGGCGGCCATGGACGCAGTGGGGCCGAACCGGTACGCGGCGTGCGTCATCTGGCCACACGCGGTCAGGTCGCCGTATCCCATGGCCGCGTGGTCCATGTTGGACCCGGCCGTGGCGGTGCCGGTCAGACCGTCGAAGTTGGCTTGGTTCAGGTACGAGTAGTCCATGACGATGGGGCGCGTTATCACGTATCGTTATCTCATCGGGCGGCGCGCACGTGCGTACCGACGCGATACTACGACGTTCAGCTGTACAATATTATTATCTACGATATTGCGGACGATGTAAACGCTGCACTCGCGAAGCAACTGCGATCTCGATTAAAAAGTTTGCTGGTATTATACCGGTTAGGTATATTATGATGTATTTGGTATAGTATTTTGCTGCTGCAGGTCGTATACGCGTGGCCCACCACAACGATACCGAGTGAGGAGGACGTCCACGGAAAACGAGGGCAAGAGCAAAAACCCAAACGTATAATATATTATATGGATGACAATGAATTTACGTGCTTAAATAGGTATAATACTGATGCACTGCAGTGATTATGATATAATGATAATGGTAATTTGTTCGGCGATATAGTTTCATACACTTCGTACCGTGACGGGCGAGAAGAGGACGGAGGCGACGGCGGCGGCGGCGGACGCGGCGGCGGACAGTAGAAGAGGACGACGAAGACGACGACGACGACGACGACGATGATTACGGTGGCGCGCGCGCGGCGGTTACATACGACGGTGTCGTCGGTTCCAAATCAAATGATGGCCCTGCGTAATTCAATAACTGGCCACCGCGTAGAAAAGTGCGAATAACCCACCCCCTTTATTCGGCCGGCGGCGCGCGGCGTGGCCGGTCACCGCCACCGCCGCCGGAGGGGCGCGTACGGCAGCGGTGGCTTTGCGGCCCCCGGGTAGGGCGGAGCGTGCCCGGCCGACACCCTCTCCCCCACAGCGCTATTGGTCTGCGGCGCGCGCGCAACCCCTCTCCGCCCGCCACTGCCGCCGCCGAGCAAGTCTTCCGCGCTTCGCGACCGTGACCAACCCCCGGCTGAGGGTGTGTGCGCGCGGGGCTCGACGTACGCCTGTTTTTGTTTTTTTTTTTTTTGCTAGCGCTCGCGACGGTTGACACCACCTACCTCCGCTGCCGCGGTAAACCGACTCGCGAGAGAAAACACCCGTGTAATGTAGTATAATATTATTATATTGTTATTATTATTATTATTATTATTATTATCGTTGTATTACCAGACGAATCCCTTCTTGGGTTTGTGTGTGTGTGCGTTGTATACAGACGACGACTTCCATCCCCGTCGGAAGATGCGTTCACTGCTTCGTCTGTTTCTCACCGCGATTATTGTATTATGTATTATGGCTGCGCGTGTATGCCAAATCAGTGGCGATTTTTTCGTCAAAAAAATACCCCTCGTTATACCCCCTTATTATATATATATGTACCTATAACCTATTTACCTACTGTATTACACGTATCCGATTCTGTTGATAAACTTTAAATTATATAGTTAAAAGATACAAATTTATCAAGTGCCTACAATCAACTGTGCGCTATGGCCAATACACACTTAGGCATGAGTTCATAAGATCGGGGTTTGTTCACAGTAAACGCAAAAACCTTTCACGTTACTGCAGGGCTCCATATACGATTGCGAATGAAAACACCTATGTAATGTAGTATAATATTATTATATTGTTATTATTATTATTATTATTATCGTTGTATTACCAGACGAATCCCTTCTTGGGTTTGTGTGTGTGTGTGCGTTGTATACAGACGACGACTTCCATCCCCGTCGGAAGATGCGTTCACTGCTTCGTCTGTTTCTCACCGCGATTATTGTATTATGTATTATGGCTGCGCGTGTATGC
This sequence comes from Nasonovia ribisnigri, assembly GCA_027563435.1. Taxonomy (NCBI): domain Eukaryota; kingdom Metazoa; phylum Arthropoda; class Insecta; order Hemiptera; family Aphididae; genus Nasonovia; species Nasonovia ribisnigri. The sequence continues at coordinate 20,197 of JANEHU010000844.1, read as the reverse complement.
CAAATCAGTGGCGATTTTTTCGTCAAAAAAATACCCCTCGTCGCTTTATTATATATATATGTACCTATAACCTATTTACCTACTGCATTACACGTATCCGATTCTGTTGACCCTAAAATGACGGAGATGGCGTAAGATACCTACACGATACCCTCACGGCCGCACCATTTTTGTCACGCGAAATTATTAGAATAATATGGCTGCGGTAATATTCTATATTTTCAACAACTATTCTATAGTATATCTGATATGTAAAATAAATATTGTAGGACCTAGGAATTATACACGTTATTCACGCGAGATCTAGCTATACTATAGCTTATTATAAATTACATATATGTATTATAATATGCGTATTAATTTGTGCATGAGTAAAATATGGTATATTATGACATAGGTATATCAGAATATAAACTTTAAATTATATAGTTAAAAGATACAAATTTATCAAGTGCCTACAATCAACTGTGCGCTATGGCCAATACACACTTACAGGCATGAGTTCATAAGATCAGGGTTTGTTCACAGTAAACGCAAAAACCTTTCACGTTACTGGGCTCCATATACGATTTCGATATACGATTGCGAATGAAAACACCTATGTAATGTAGTATCATATTATTACAGTTGAACCTCGGTATCTCAAAGCCTCAAGAGACCAAAATAAAATGTTCACATATAGAAACTTCGAATTACTAAGATGATTCAAATTATTCATCAAATTTGAAATAAAAAAAGTGTTTACTTTATGAGTGAAATTTTTTATTTACTTATTGTACACATAGCTATGATATAAACCTTGTATTTTTTATTTATAATATAGATTATAGGCACACATTATTTTCTATGGATGTAGAAAATCTGTTTTATATTTGTTTATATTACCCACTAGAAGTGCTTTCAAAATACCTACTGAAAATATGAACTGCAGAAAAAATTTTAACAGGAACTTTTGACTGCTGATCGTATCTTTTAAGTTTGTGTATATAATTCTCAAATTGGGCTCAACCTTCATGTATTGAATGTTCAACTTCGAAAGGTCATAATTTATTCTTTATCACTAGAATACATTGTATATACTTTATCTAATCTATCATATATATTCAAATTACTGAATAATAATAAACGGTAGCAGGTGGCAGACAATGACTTCAAGTATAGAAAAATTTGACATACCGATAAAAATAACCACGTAAGTCCAATATGAGGAATGATCAAGACTGAATAAAAAAAAATTCGAGGTTCTACTGTATATTATTATTATACCTATAACCAGATGAATCCCTTCTTACATTTATATATCGTATGTATTATAGACGATAGTAGGCGACTATATTCCCATATTTTTTTAGTCTTAGAAGACGCGAGCATTGCATCGTCTGATTTACACCGTTATTATATATTATAGATACATACGGCGAAGTATATATGTGCCAAATCCGTATACCTAGCTATTTTTACGTTAACCCTTCATCACTCCACCGAATTTTACATTATGTATCCGATTTTTTTGCCTCTAAAATTTCGGAGATCGCGTAAGAACCCATACATAATAAAGGTATAATATTTTATATTATATTGTATAGGAAATAGGAATGACATATGTAATTTACTTGAAAGTATGAAACTTATATAAATATACTTATATAATATATGCATGTGTTTTAGTGTTTATGGTATATGATACCTATATATGAATAACTGACCGATACAATATAATATAGGCATATTATTGATATTTGATACGCAGTTTAAGGTCTATGACTATAATATCGCATCATAATTTTAAATATTGTATCTTACATATTATATTTTGTATTTTCCGGGTTCGTCCCACGTAACAATAATTAAAATACATAAATATGAATATACTTGTCATAAAAATAAGAATCATCCGAGAAGTTAGACTTCATAGATATAACAGCCAATAGAAGGCGATAAGTATTTATCTCTGTGCTATGGTTTTTCGTAAAATAGTGTAACGTGCGTATTCGTGTATACTGTATAATGTACAGACATGGTAAAGGGGTGAAAGGGTTAAAGAAAGAGAGAGGGGGAGGGGTAGAGAGGGAGAGAGAGAAAAAGCGAGAGAGCAGTATAGGTACCGGTGCGCGAGATGAAAACAAAAAAACACGAATGTCTAATGTAAACGAAAAAGCGATAAATTGTGTAAACACTTATCGGAATTTAAATTCGCGTTTGCAGCTAGTAGCTTTAAAATATAGCGGAGTCAAGATAGAGAGCGAAAAGCTAAAAATTCGGGCGAGAAAAAATGCATCAAATGTAGTACAGTTGAGGCGGTGTATACAACACACAGCCAGTCATCATCTTTATTAATCGCGTGTTACTATTATCATTGATTATATAATACAATTATATAATCAATGCTATTATAGACATATGTGGTGTGTAAGCCCAGCAGCCGAAAAAAGGGTTGTAATAACACACACACACAAAACTATAAAAAAGTCAGCACTATCCGAATTTTTTCCATCATCTCTGATTACCATAATTTTGACTAAATAGTATATTTTCAGTTCATTTCCTATATTTTCATACAATTATAATATTTTGGAGTAATTCCGTATTGGTGTAAAATGGATTGATGAAAAATAAAGCGGCCTTGACCAAAGCAGTCTATATAGGCCAAGGCTGGTGAACCTATGGCACGATTAGCAAATGTGGCACGTTGGTCAATAGTTTTAACAGCGCTCGAAAATATTTATATTATTCCAACGTCCAATCTTGCATGGTTACATTTAATGAAAAAAAATCTTTGGCGCTCAATATTCGTCACAACATATAGTTGTGAATGTTTATTTTCCCCAACCTGAAATGAACTCAAAACAGAGGAATAATACATCGTTGGATGAAACTAATTCTGATTGTATTTGAATAAAACGCTAAAAACTAACAAAATACAAACCTGATATTAAAAAAAAGGTAGTGATTTTTTTGAAAAACTCCATCATTTTGAGAAAAAAATGTTTATAGCCAAGTAAAAATGTATAAAACTTTAATTTAAGAATGTTAGCACATGAACAGAAAAAGTTCACCAGTTTGCTTACTCCAATTGTTATCGTCTGCACGTCACGTTGACCCGGTACATATAGCTCACGGTTGTTTTCAATCGTGACATCTCATCGTCGAATTCAAATTTAACACAATAATTAATAAAATACAATCGCCTATACAGTGACCCAATTCAATGACGAGGTGCACACGACACCTACCTAAGATTTTTCGTATTTTCATATTATATTATTATTTATACCTTTATATAGACAACAATACATCATATTGTTCTACTCTCTCGCTGATACATGCGTGTATACTGTATATATATATTCGTATATTATAATAGTGTTTGACATCGAGTTGTTCTGTGCGTGACAGATGTGCGATATCCGTCGTCATACACGCGTGTATAATACAATCTTCACCCCACGGAAAACCGCTCGTAAATAGTGTACACTGCACATACACACATACACACCCACGGAAACCCACGCACCCACGGCAACCCGCGCACACGCGTATATTGTGTTTGTGTAGCCGCCGCGGGCAGAAAATGAATTTCGCCTAGCTGCTATATATACGACGACGTCAGTTGTATTCGTCGCCTTGTTTTTCCTGCAATTTAGCGAGTATGTGTTTGTGTTTGTTAACCACCACGACTGCCACCACCGCTAACAACACCACAATTCATAAATATAATATATACATGTGTGTGTGTGTGTGTTTAAACAAAAACAGGAATATATGTCAAAATTCCTGATGCCGGGTGAAATGCGATGTCCCGAGGACACACGTAAACCTGCAGCCGCCGCCGATCGTTCGAATCTAAATAATTTGGCCCCTATATAATATTATATGTTCAGTTCGATGACGTGCGCGTCGAAATGACGTGATATTTTCACCCCTGCGATGAATATTTTCCTCCCTTGGCGGCTTATTTCTTTATTCCGGTAACCAGCAGTTTTAGTTTATATTATGGCCTATCTACCTGCAGTGGCGTAACCAAGAGAGATCAGAGTGTGTGGCAACACCCGAGCCTGGACGCTATAATATGGTTCCCGAAGTATGTCTTTCTTTTAATAATATACTGTCATTAATTTATTTTAGTGGTTCGAAACACGCTTGAACTCAATTTTAATGTTATGAACATATGAACGAACGTGTTCCAATGAGCGCGAATAATATGTTGCCAACTCAATGTTCATTATGTGTACGTTTTACTTATGATTACTTACTGAAAATTCAAATTTCAAATGTTAAGGCCTGCACGAATAGTATGTTTAATCCATGTAGAGGTCATTCAATTTAAACAAATGCACAGAACCAGTGTCGTAAACATAGGGGCAAAGGGGCCACCACATCGGACTTTTTTTTAAATTGAAATTTTAAGAATACGTTACCATGTAATTACCTACTTATGATCATATGATATAATTCAAAACCATTCAAACTATAGCCGAGTTGTATGAACAATGGATATCCTCTCAAAATGTATGAACACGCGTAATCATATTTGATACTTACAATATAACTATAAGTAGGTAAATAATTTAGGATATATTTGAAGGCTTAATCCCTAAATCCTGCCCCTCCCTTGTGCCTATGTACATATCGTGGAGCTGTACACCTGTACACACGTGAATATTGTATGACATATTGTAACAATATTATAAAATATATAAATATATTACGTGACACATATGTACATAATACGAACTCTACGTTATGAACGATCAACTGCTGACCGAAACAATGATATTAACACACACATAATTATAAGACCAACACACACCATGTATAAGTAAAAGTAACTTTGCTGTGAAACTTGGACCTCAACACATTACAAATATTGAACTCCGTGACTACGATACAGTCACAATAAGTATATAGGTATAGATACCTACGTCATTTATATACTTATATGAATTATTATTTGAAAGTGTTTAGTAGACAATAAAACTTAATTATATGTAACTGACATGGAATCCTAGTCATTTAAATATATTTAAGATTCTGATATCGACATTTCTACCCTGGCTACGGTAATTATATCTATAGGGTCCTACGACTCTCTGTGGATATCTTATATTTAACTGGTCGTTCGCTCGACCAAGCGTTACAATATATTTTCAGATATCCGATAAATTTACATTTTTATATTATGTCAATGATTACGGCACTGCATATAATACTATTTGTAATGCAATTTGATTCATATACATATTTTTTCACTGTGAGATTGATTATTTGTATCAAAATCTGTATACAAATATTTGCGTCACGCGTAAATATGACAACGTCGCCGAACAGTACATTTTGAAATATTTTACAACAATGAACATTTCGGCTATTAATTCTTCGATTTGTGATTATGCGGAGCGATCAATTATTGTTCGCAATCAGGGCCACTGTAAGTGGAGCATTATTAAATATATAAATTAAAACCGAACGAGTGAGTAAAATATTTTAATTTATAAAATATAGACCATTCGATTTCTGCAGCTAAATGTTTCGTTGCTAAACGTTTCAATTCACAATATTATTATTACGACGAATTAATCACGAAATCACCCATATATTTTTAAACTTAAATCTCCAACAAATTTATTTTATAAATCGAAAATCCATTATAATTAAATTCAATAGGTAATTAACTATTATTATATCTAGTGAAACATTTTTATTTCTTAACATACTATTAGGTAGATAGGTATGTAGGTAAAGGATACCTTAGTATATAGTGGTACCATGCCGTTTGTCTACGTACCTATCTACTGTCCTACTTACACCCCTATGTTTCTATCCATTATCCTATTAAAATTTAAAAATGTTATATATTTCAATGCCATAATGATATGAATATCAAATAAGTAGTTTAACTTTTAAAATGTTTATACGATATAATAATTGATTGTCTGTTAATAATATTATACGTGAGATACTCAAAAATAACAATATGTACATTAGGTATTGTACATTTGATTTAATAATATTGGGGATTTCTAATAAAGTAATAATAACTAGCAAAATTATATTAAATAGGAAATAAGTTATCAAGAGAGACAAACGTCAAGCACCCGGTATATACTATAAGTCTATAAAGTCTTTTGAATATATTTGATGCGATTATAAGGAATTTACTTAAAATAATGAAGTCAGTCGCTGTCAGTTAAATGCAGTAGAATCACCCTTTTCACGCTCACTGTCATCCCGATTTGTGTCTGAAAAGTTTATATAAAGTATTGTAGTATGATATTTATCTTCCGGAAAAATAATTAATAATAATAAAAACAATAAAAAATTAAATAACCTACCTGTCTATTAGAAATGAGATCATTTATTTAGGCACACTAAATTGTTCTTGTAATATACAAATATCAACACTATAGTTATAAAGTTATAAGATTAAATCAATATATCTTTAACAATTTTAAATACCTAATATTATGATCGTGGAAATATATAATACCGAGATGGCTATAATTTCTATCATAGATGACAATTAGATATAGGTACCAATTTTGTAAATTATCCGGATAAGATAAAGGAACGACGGTTGTATCTAGATACATTTTTGAATTTCAAATGATATACAGCGAGTGAAAGTTCTCCCAACGGACACTTCTAAATAGTGAACGTTTTTTTATGAGATAACAAATTACAAACTTTCTATTCAAACTGAACCCTTAAATAGTGGACAAAAATTCAGCAACCGAGAGTGTCCAGTATTTAGAGGTTGTATTTAAATTAAAAAATAATAATTTATTGAATAAAAAGTAAAAATTATAAAATTTTAACAACATTAACACACCGGGTTTTATTTTTTACCGAAATCACGGTCCTTTACGCAATGTGTTAATATATAGAGATTTCTTCTGTTGAAAACTGTTCCGATCGTGATTTCAAGTGTGGACTGTATTCGTTCGACAGTCCTAAACTAAATAGTCTTCCGTCCGCAATGGGTCACGGTAAAAATATAATTCAAACAAATAATGAACACAACGTTGGAGAATATTGCAGGTATAGGTATTGTTCGTTTTAAATAAACTGCAGCTGCAAATGGCTGGAGACTGCAAATGCGGGTATCTAATTTTCGATAACATTTCGTATATTCAAAAGTCCACAGGTCAACGTAAAAATTGAAAAAGCTTTTGTAGTCTCCTTTATTCAGGACGGAGGCTATGCGTAATTATTGGGAGTGCGCAAAGCCACTCCACTACGGCACTACTCCAGCATCCTTATTCGAGCTTATCCATAATCTATATCCATTGTTCATTATTGTACTAATTATCTGCATATTTTAGTTATAACTTATTAGGTAGGTAGGTATAATATGATATGAATACACAGCTATAAAGGCGTCTGGCCATAAATGAATTAATAACTTTTCCGCTAAAAACGAAATAATATGTTAAATAATATTATCTTGGACCATAGTAACGAGATTTGTTTATTTAAAATAAAGTTTTTAAAATTAATTCTTTACACTAGCTAGTCACCGGATCAAACTTAAAGAGGAACGGTGGTTGTGTATAGACCATCGGGGAATGTCCATTCCGTGTAACTTGTGAGGCGCCTAACTGGAGTGGCGCCTATAACGAGGCGTATTGCAACACCAAGGACAACGAGAGGACTATCGGCGGGCTGTCGGACTGGGATGCCTGCGGCTGATGCATGGGGCCGTGGCCGGCCTTTGCGGTCACGTTCTCGTTGGGCCGCGATGACGGCTTAGGGCTGTGCACTACAACATATGCGGCCGAAAGCGAATCGGACGGTGGAGCGGGAGGATGGCTCGACGGCGGATATAAAATATAAAATAAGGCATGCAGCGGCGGCACTTTCAGCAGCCGCAGTCGCGGTAAAAGGATCAGGATCAGCAGGACGAGTTTGAAGACCAGCCGCCGCCGAAGGACCACAGAAATTATAATATAATATGTAACGGAAATGCTGCCCGCGTCCAGGAAACCAGCCCGCCCGTGAGCGACGACGGTGTTCATTCTGCAGCAGTGGTTGGAAAAGCGGCCGGGTGAACCGGACGAGAAAGCCTGCAGGCTGTGCAGATCGAGGTGCATATGTCCAGAGATGGTGACAACCGAGTCGATGATAAAGGAGAAACTACAAAGGAAGTGACGGTGAAACTTGACGAGGGTAACAATAAGCGACGTGGCAGTTATAGGAGAAGCGCGACCAGAAACGATTTTACAACTGGATACGTTACAACGTGGCCGGCCAAAAGCCGGCCGCGACAGGTGAATCTAACCAATGACCAGATTAAATAGTACCAAATATAATGACAACATATAATATACGTAAGTTATAAGTATACAGTATTTATGAGCTAGGAGTGTTTACACTTATCAGAGACCATAATATAAAAATGTAAAAAAAATCAAGTTTGTTAATCTTCGATGAAACTCTAATTTCAGCATAAGATTAACCGGCGAGTGTCCATTACTCAATGATATGCTCGCCGGAAGGCTTGAAGCCGTGTCGCGCTTCTCGGAACTGCCGCCACCGTCACGCTTCCTGCCCTTCGATCAGTTTCACCGTCACTTTTAAAAGTTCCTCCTCCAGTCACCATCTCCGCCGGCTCCGACAATCACGTCGAGCACCTCGATCCGCAGCCAAGCTTTCCATAGTCCGAACCGCCCCGCGGCCGAACGCCTACCCGCTTCAGAACGAACACGTGCCGGTTTTCAGGGACAAGGGCGGCATTTCCTCAATCGTGGTCCTCCGGCAAAGGATGGTTTTTAGATTCGTCCACATGCTGATCCTGATCCCGCGGCAGCTGCCACTGCTGCTTGCCATGATTATCGCCGTCGAGCGCCTGCGCATCCTCCTGCTCAGTCGAGAGCATCTGCCGGATGAACCGCAGTCGGCCGTCCATTGTAGTGCACTGCGCCGTCGTCGCGGCCCAACGAGAACCCTAACCGCCCGTCCTGGTTCGACAATCCGACGCGATCCTCTCGTTGTCTCTTTGAGCAATATTGTCTGGAGACGACGGCAATGGACACTCCCCGATTTCAAACCAGCCTTTCCACTCGCGGAGATTCGTCCGAATCGGTTTCAGACAAACGCTTTAAAGCTAAACAATTTCAATGTCTTAGATTAATTAAGAAAAATAATAATATTAATTTCATCAACAAAAAGAAATGCGTTATTAACTCGTCGGTAAAATAACTTATAAACAACCCTAGTTTTAGAAAGAAAAAAAAATGAAATTTGACTACCAAAGAATAATGGGAGCTGATATAAATTAAAAGTTCGTATATTGCTTTAAAAAGTGTTAAATTATATATAAACATATTATAATATAAAGTACTATCGCTAAATTGTAGTTAGATACCGCATAAAGTAATATATTGCACCTATTTGTAACTCAACCGATTATATAAACGAGAAAGGATCTTCAAAGTAGTACCTTAGAAGGGGTTGTAACTTGTAGCCCCCTCCCCACTCGTATCAACCCCTGACGATAACTTAAACAACTTCACAGTTAGTGCCAAATGATCTATATACATGATATTATATTATATGTGCTATGTGCATTGAGTTTTTGTAATGTTTTTTTTTTCTTTCAATTATTTAGTTTTGTAAGTTACTACGATAAATTTTCAGTTGTTTCTCACGAACTACGAACACATAAATTCACTTTACAAAAACTTGAAATAATTTCTACGAAATACTTTTAGAGGAGATTAGCGTAATTGCCTCAAGTATATTATATATATACACGAGTTCCTTATTCCGTAACATAATAACCTTCACTCCCTCGCCACCGCCGCGCGATCGTAGAAAATAACTTACGATTGGAATATAGTTGCTAAACAGTCTAAAGATTTGTGTGTTCCTTTCACACTTTGTGCAGTGTATGCAATTATTAATTTTTAAAGTAATGTCCGACTTACGAGAATATTATTGTTTGTATGTTTTATTTAGTTAAAAAAAAATAATAACTGCACATACATCGAACACCATCAAATAGGAGATGTATACAAATATTTCGATATTAAACTCAGGTATAAAATATTCTTCATAAGAGATTGGATTCGATTATTATTACATTATACATAATAATATACTTACTAACATATTTGTTTTTATTAATGAACTTTTATTAACGTACCAAGAAGTTAATAATATAAAAAAAATCTAATAATTTATAGTATTTTTGAGATTTCAATATTTTTAAAATTATTATTGCTATGACATATGTCTGATAGTAAGCAGCTAAAGAATAATTTAACTGTAAAGTTTTATTTTCGACGAAAAATTTAATTAATGTGAAAATATATATATATGTTATATATAACTTTTGACAATTGCGATAATGATGCTGTCATACAAATACCGCTATGATATTGTTTGACAAATTATAACTTATGAAACTTCCTACAAAATTTGTTATATGTACCTATATACTTATATAGTCCCAAAATATATCTCTGATATTCAGGTTCTCGAGGAAATAAACCATAAGTTAAAACAGAATATCAAATACGAGAAGGTCAACAATGTGTTAAGTGTGAGTTATAAAATCATGTTTTTCTGAAAGTTTTGTTTTCAAAACGACAGAATCATTTATCACACAACACTATACAACTGTAATATTATTATAAATTATATGCATAGGCGAAACTAGAACATTTTGTTAGGACAGGCAAAATAATAAACTTGAAAAAAATTAAAATTACAAAATAATTTTTTTATTTAAATTTAAAATTTTATTAAGTCAGTGTTAGAATCGTGTATGATGTAAAATTTAATTTTGCAGATTCGTGTTGAGGTTATTATCCTTATTGCCTAATAAGGTAATAATAGTCCTAAGTACACTAAGCGAAAGAACTGAAAAACTACTCGTTTGAATTTTGATTTTGATTAGTCAGAATTTTCAGAAAATTGATCTGCTAAATAATTTACAGTAGAGAGAGTGGACCTCATTTAAAAAAAAAATAAGTTTGTTACTCAGTAAACACTCGTTTAGTAGGAAAATAAATCTCTTTTTGCCATTTAAAATTCCAAGAACCAGATCTCGAATAAGTGCACTATATCGAAGAGAAAAAAAAAGAGACGAGCTTGCTCGCAGGCGAATCAACCTGCAGTTCTACACGACATCGTCTGTTACAGAGGGCCTAATCGAATTTTCTGGGCCGAAAAATTGTTCCGATCCATCGGTGCGAATCAGCCTGTACACAGCGTATAATATTCGTAGCTGCTGCACCGCGATCGACAGTAATTTTATGTCATTGTATGGAGTGTGCGACATCGTCGATCGCCGCCGCCGCCGCCGCACCAGCAGCCGGACCAGCAGCCGGACCACCGGCGGATCGCGACATCAATCATTACGCGCGCGGCAGCGGTCCCGGGCACGTGCCCGCTCGCGCGTCGGCCGCGGACCGTCCGCACGTGCCGTCCCGGGACACGCCACATGGTACTCGACTGCGGCCTGAAGCGTCGCACTGTACAATCCGGACGTAATCATTTCAAATGGTTCCCGTACACGTGTAATCCCCGGCACGATAACATTATCGTATTATATCAATTATATTATAACATTATATATACGTTTTATAGGTCCTGTGCCGGCGGCCCTTTATATTGGCGACGCGTGACTTGCTGGTACAACTATAACATACGCGACGTGTTTTTATAGATTTTGTATTGTCTACGCAGACCAAAATTATTTCTTTCGACAATATTTGTACACGAAATGTATGATTTGTGATTTTTGTACCCAATACCCATGTGATACTTATAGGTAGGTTGCAAGTCTTTCGTACCTGTAGTATGTGCAATGATCTGTCTGTCAGTGTAAGTGGACATTTGTGGCCCGTGATGGTATTTTATAATATTATGTGGTCCACCGCGATAGTTACTAAAAATATTCAACCTTGCAGCAAGGCAGGATTTTACCCTTCTTGAATTGTGTTAAACTACACATATTTTTAACACATTAATGGATGGATTTGACCAAACATAAAATACAGGTCAAAAATAAAATGATATCCAATTATATTCCAAATAGTTTTTTCTGTAACCAATGGCAACCTTATATGAACAAAATAATATTCGACTTTCGTGAATCATAAGGCAGTAAATTCCCGAGTGAGTCCCTCTTTAAAGTGCAAAATTAAAATAATTGGCCCCAGGGTGCTATTTTTCGGGTATAATATTATAAGTATAACAGTATACCAAATTTCAGAAGCATTAGCGCTATAGACGTGCGATCATTAACACACACACTGACACCACATTGCTAGGAATAAGGAAGTAGTTTAACCTACTTTTAAATAACTGATATGATAGGACAATGAATTAATATGACAGTTGACCAAATTTAACAACTAAAAAAAAAAAGTTGGGAGTCTTGTTAGCCAACCTCACCGTAGGCCTGAGTATCACTTATTATAGGTTGAAGTTTGGGAATCAATTATATTTGTCCTGGGAATCAATTCATACGTCCCTTAAACCCGGAAATCAATCAATACACAAAGTAGTTCTCTGAAATCATCCCACTCACACCGTCGAAAAGTTATCTATTCTTATGCTATGTTGCCATATTTTCAACGTTATCGTATTAACTAGGTTACAAAATGAACCCAATAATATAAGTGTATTCAAAAAAGAACAAATTCAACTTTCAAAAACTTTGCAGTATAGATTGACTTCGTCATTAAACAGGTTAGATTAGGTCACTGTAATTAGTGTGTTACATTTGAATAGGATAATACAATGAAAATCGATTTTGAGAAGAGACCACGGTCGTGGGTCGTCGGTCATTTCTAAGGATATTATTTTATTGTAGGTACATATTTTTATATGTATTTATGTAAGTAATTGATTTTTTCTACTTAATACGGTAGACCTCAGCCGACGTCAAGATATTGCGATCACTCGTATGAAATCCGCCATACTTTCATTACACATTCCTTCCTAATCAGCAAAGATCATCTACATGTAACATATGTCAAACTCACATCACTATAAAAAATTTACTCCAAGAATGCCCCACATACGAACCAGTAAGCACATCTCTCAACTTTCCACAGCACATCAAGGAAATCCTCACGAAGGACAAACTCTAAATATTATCATAAGTTCATCACTATATGCAACCTTATCAACAATTTCTGATTCAGTCAATCTATCTCGTAAACACAAAATTAATAACTTAACAGAAAATATTTAATTTTTTTTTTCAATTGTATTATATGTACCTATATAATATATATATATCAAATCTGTTTTTATTAAAAAAAAAAAATGTTGGCTGTTACTGTAAACGGCGAAAAAAAATCGCATAAATTATTATATTATGTCTTATTGTCATATAATAATATTATTTAGGTACTACCTACAATTGTTTATGAATAATATTTTTTGAATTATAATTTACAACTTAATAACTAAAATCGTTATTTTTCGTTGAAATATCCAATATAGAAAAATATTGTGCATTTGTATATTTGAGATTTTTAGGTTTCTAAATTCTGAAAGAACAATTTATAAGTAACGTTTCATTAAATTACTTTGAATAGCTTTGTAATAGTACAACTGAACATTTTATTTACATCATAATTTGCAAATTTTCATGATTTATGAAAGGTTTCATATTTAGATATTTTTAATATTTTTAAATTCTGATAAGAATAACTTATGTAAGACCTGATCATGTATCGTGTGCGTTCCATTTTCAGGCTGTTTGATCAAACCTTATCAAAATGCATATATTCATGGATCTATAAAATCGTTTTAACACTGTCAAAATATACTTTATTTTAATTTAAATAACGATAAACTTTATAAGTTATCGTTATTTTCAAATATACTTGAAGAAAATATTATAGTTGATTCATCCAACCAAATGTCGCTGAATCATTTAAAATAAAAACAACTCATGAATACATCATGTGAACAATTTCGAGATGACCTTTTCACAATAACTTAATGTTGTATTTACTTTTCTTTTTTTCTTTTTTATTTCAATTTACCCAAACAACATCCAGAGGGATACAACGTACAAATTAATAAGGATAACCAAATGCGTCCTTTTAAGTTAACTGCGTACCACCTACCTACGTTACTTTCCAATGAAAATGTTCGAGGTTGAAATAATATTTTTTTAGGACTAAATGTTTAAACAAATAAACTACCTATACGCTTTCGTATTAAGTATTCCGTGTATAAGTCCTTATATACTCTGTTATAATAATCGATTTTCATACACAGACCAAGTATATAGCCGCTAAAGAAACGTGATTTCATTAAAACGCGTTGATTAACATACCTATTTTTAAAAGCATGAAAACATTTGGGAACATGATATTTTATTATAATTATGTATACACATAACGACGAGTAGAGGCGTCGGTTTAATCGCATAATATTATATAACAGATCTTCTTACATTCTAAGATCGATTTTTCTTACATTATTTACTTATTCAAATTCTAATTTTTGGAATTTTTAAGTATATTTAAGGACCATATTTTAAAATACATAGATTATTACTAAGAGTGTTCTGTGGCATTTCAATATTTATTTATTTTTTTAAATATTAGAACCAATTTTTTTACAATTTTTAATTTTTTTTTTAGATTACTAAGCAGACGGATTTTGAAAATTTTGATTTATCTATATAAAAATGTAAACGAGTAATTCCTAATCTATTAAAATATATATAGGAACTAACTATTAAGGATAGTAGTCCTTAAAAATGGTTTTATCAAACTATAAAATAAATTATGTATTTATTAATTAATCTAGTACTTAATTATTATACTCAAACAATTTTGATAATACATACAAATATATTGATGGATTAATATTAATAAACTATTGTCTATTACAGTCGTTAAATCGTCTTAACCCATCATGTATTTTCCAAACTTATTATAATGGACATATTATTCTTAGCGGATAAAGTTACATAACCCAAAAACTTCTTGTAATATCAATTGAAAACATTAACATTTTCAAAAAAAACTCTTAGTAATTTATAAGATTGTGGTATTATTATTTTAAAAAAAAAGTTGGTATCACCACAGTACACGCTATAGATTATAAACAAAATGTAAGTATTATATGTTCATTAAAATAAATTCAAAAACATCAAGATTTCAAAATTTAGAACTTGAATAAATTCATTGTTAAATGAAAAAAGTTCGTGAGTATGATTCAATAATTAGTAGTGAATTATATAATATATATTAATTTCGTGAATAAAGCATCAAGTGCAATATAAATTATAATATAGGTAGGTACTTCTCCACAAGTGCTGTATATATACGTCCTATTTTCTGTGTGTGCGGAGTGATGGTTTTAAAGCATAATGTGGTCATTGAACAATAGCAATCGTTTTCTCAGTTGATTTTAAGTTTTAAAAAGGGGGTCAAGTGGATGTCGCTCCGCTGTACAGTAGGCTACAAGTAGATCACTGTACTATAATGGATGGTATTAAATTTGAATTCAATGATATAATATCATTGTATACGAAAAACGATTCTGAGCGGAGACGGTATGTCAGTCTAGGATATTTTAAATTATATTGATATTGTTATTTACGGTAGCTGCTAAGTTGAATTAATATTATTCATATTATTTAATTATTAACCTAAAATTATCAGTGATGCTATAAAAATATTATAATATATACTTTTACTCGTTAAAATTGATTTTAATATGTAATTCCGTCCAAATTTGAACTTAAAATGTCTATAAAAAATAACTGTGTTTAAATATTTTTTAGATTTTTTGAATTACAGTATGTACTATTTATTAGAATCTTTATTTTAAATTTTCAATCCTTAGTTAAGAAAACTGAACATTTTATAATTGTTTAATTACAATGATTGATAATTTTCGAGATTTTGATGAATTTTGTCAAAATTCGAACTTTAAATGATTATAAAAAAAATGTGTGCCCATGTATTTTTAATATTTTTCAATTGCTATTGTAATAATATATCAGGAGCCTTGTATTAAATTTTCATTATTTTTGGCCCAACAAATAAAATTTATTGATATTAATAGAAAAAAAAACTAAAAAATTTGAAAACTGAAATCGTCCGTAAAAAGCTGAAAAACAGTCAAAATATATTCAAAATTAGATGGTGTATAGAAATAGCTTATATAAACATTCAGTGAAATTTTCATGCATCTACAGTTATTTGTTTTTGAATTGCAACAAAATAAGAAAATCGCTACATGAGAAATCGAGTGAATATCGAATCTTGTACAAATTTGAACTTAAAATGCTCATAAAAATTTATTATGACTTGCTTATAAACTTTTTTTTATTGATAAAATTAGGCAAACTTATGAGGAATCTTGTATTACATTTTCAAATCTTAGATTTAAAAAGAAAAATTTTTATGAATTTCTAATTCAAAATAAATTGCAAATTTTCGTCATTTTTACGTATTTTGTCAAAATTTGAACTTTGATTACATATAAATAAAAATTGTGACTACGGATTTTCAATATTTTTCATCTGCCTTTGAAACTATATATTAGAAGCCTACTATTAAATTTTCAAGATTTTTTACCCAACAAATAAAATTTTATTGACATTTATGAAAAAAAAAAAATAAAAAAATTAGAAACTGAAAATGTCCGTAAATAGCTCAAAATACGGTGTGCAGAAAATGCATATATAAACATTCGGTCAAAATTTCATGTCTCTACGGTCATTTCTTTTAGAGTTATACCAAAAACTAAAATTGATTTTGTCGAAAATTGGTTTTCCGTAAAAATTCCCGTTTTTCCCTTAATTTTTCATTTGTTTTTCCAGGCACTCATGAAAACTACTGGGAAATTTTAACTTTTGACCCCCCAAAGTACCAACTAGATTCACTTTCCTATCAGAAAAGGTACTATTGAAGCATTTTTACTGTCCTAAAACGTGATGACAGACACAAAAATAAAAAAAAAAAATAAAAAAAAAAACACACATCATTGTAAAATCAATACATTCATCGCTCCGCTCAGAATCTAAAATAAACGACACGTTTGAGTATACAACATTTTCTAAATAGATTAGACATAAAAAAACAAGTATTTATATATTAGTTACTATATATTTTAGAAAACATAAACTTGATCTCAAGGAAACTCTGAGCGTTGACGATAACTATTTCACCTTGTATTATTTTAGAATACCTGGACCAGCGGCGAAGAAGCAGAAAAATTAAAGTCAGAGATGCAGTAGAAGATGCGAACAAGTATAGTAATAATAATGATGATGACGATGATGATGACGATGACGATGATAATAATAATAGCATAAAAACATCAAAAGGGAGGTATAAGTGTGTTCGTCCCGACGAGGCGGTGGTGGTTTTAATTCGTTTCCCAGTTTGTTTTGCAATGTTTTAACGCGTATTCTTACGCCACGATTGTACAAACCGTGGTGTGTACCTCTATATACATATAATATTGTATACACATAATATTATATATTTTAACATTGTAATATCGAGCAAAACGAACGCTATGCGACCAAATATACCATTCAGTCTTTGCCGTCCATAAATTATGATGTCACCGTTGCCCGCTAGTTTTCACAACTCTACTGTTTCGGCTGTACACCACCCGAAGCGTTAATTAAAACTTTAAGTCTGCCGTTTTTGCGTGTACACAGCAGCTGCTATATATGTACGCGCACTACCTGCTGCTCAAGTAGTTTTCGGCTTGACAGCGTTTGTATATTATGTATACATAACAATTTTTACAGCCCCCCTCCACGCGATATAAGTATTTACCGGGTGATACATTTAACATAAGACACTGATAATTTCAAAAACTGTTATCTTTTTTATAAAATATCTTTAACGTCAGTTTGAAGCACTAAAAAACAAAATATGTTTAACTATATTTTATAGTTTCTATTGGTATGGAGTTGTTTTTATTGTTTTATAATATTACAAAGTGCATAATTATTAATTCCTCTATCCAAAGTCGTATATAATTCGATATTATATAAAAAAAAAAATCAATATTCGGTTATCTTATAAAATAATTCAACCTATGAATCTTTATTATTTCTATGCTGCTATTAAAACTACTTATGAGGAACCTAATATTACATTTTCATATCTTAGGTATACAAAGAAATGTTTGTATGAATATCTCAATATCTGACTACAAAATAATTTGCAAATTGTCAAGACTATAATGAATTTCATAAAATTTGAACTTTAAATCCCTGTAAAAAAATCGTATATTATGTATTTTTAATATTTGTCAACTGCTATTATATGAATTAATGGAGATCTTCGTACTTCATTTTCAAGCTTTTTGACCCAATGAATAACAGTTTATTGACATTAGTAGAAGAATATTAAAATAGTATAGGTACTAATTTTCGTGATTTTAACGTATTTTGTAAAAATTCAACCTTTAATTGCTTATAAAAAAAAAAACTGTGACTATGTATTTTTAATATTTTTCAACTGCCATTGTAACAATATAATAGGAGCCTCGTATTACAATTTCAAACTTTTTGACCCAACTAATACAATTTCGTGTCATTTATAGAAAAAATTAAAAAATCGAAACTAAAAATGTCTATGTATGCATACATATGTATATAAACTGTTTTTTTGCAATGACCATATTTGAACTCGAACAATAAAGATATAATTAAAATTTAACATCCAAACAAACGTTTAAATTCTTATTCCTTCGTTTAATTTATAGAAACACGAATAAAAGATTTCGGTGCAATTGTGCAAATTAACATAATGTGAGTAAACATAATATAGTAGCAATAATAAACGGAGGTTATCGTGGGCGTATCGTGCAATCGGGACAATTTATTATCAAATACAATGTTAAGTAAAAATATAACATATACGCCCCTTGCGCCGAAAAATAGTACGATATAGACAAAATATATATACGGTAAAGACTGCCAATCAACCACTTGCCGTTTGCCTTCCTTACCCAGGCCAACCGAACGCAACCCCATTTTCATTTTTATTATATATTGTTTATCGGGGGCTATATAATAGGTATCCGTTTATATTTTATTACATAAAATTCATATTATCATCGTCATTATCGCGCATCCCTTCCGAGCTGCTTTGAACAAACGCATCAGGTATATTTTGTTTTTCTCAGTTTACGTAGGTCAGTATTTCGCGTGGGCAGAGAGATGGGAGAAACTGATAAATTGTTACGTATAGGGAATGCTCTACTAGGATTGATGACTAGGGGTTGGTATGGTGCTAATGCCAGCGGCTGCTATGGTCCTTGGTTCGGGGGATGGTGAATTTTTTTGAATAATAGATTGATAATATTTTCATTGATAACACATACGTCTGAGATAATATCTAAACACAGCCTTACTTTATTATTAACCTCGTAATTTATTTTAACTGTACATTTTTGTTATTCGCTGATCTTTATACCAATACGTAAGTATATAAGTATATTAATGCTAACACGGACTCTAAAATGGGTGTATAGTTCCAAAATGTGATCTGTTTGGGCGAGTGTAATAAATATATTTATAGGTAAATAAATCTATATAGATATTGTATACTACACAGTGTATAGCAACGTATATTGTCAAATTAAAAAATAAAAATCATATACAATATACATAATTAATAATAAACTTTAACCTTAAAAACACAGTATTGGTATACTAATACTGTAATAATATATGTAAAGTCATTGATTAATAAAATAAAATAGGTATATATGTACATCAAAGTGCGTATCGGTCAGTGGTACACATGGGTAAAAATAATTTCACTCGCCCAAACAGAATATTCATTTTTAGTCAAAATTATTACACTTGCTCAAACGACCACTGGCATCTAAAATATCTTGGTACACACATGGAGAAAGCTGAAAGGCCATCTATGCCCCCCTTTGGACGGCACCCCTTCAGTGATTTTATAGGTAGGTATATATTATATAATTTTAGACTTTTTCAGCAACCTTCGTTATTGTAGCAAATTACAATTTTCAGTTCACTGCAGAACACTGAATGCATTTATATATTCTTATGCATTTTGGGGAGGGCTGCAGTCCCCTATTGGTTAGCACACCATTTTTCCACACGATATCATCAATTAAAAATATTATATTATATAATTCGAGCGTGCTATTTCATATAGCAGGAAAAGTCTTGAAGAAGTACTCGTGAATTATGCCCAAGAAGGGGAAC
>JANEHU010000843.1:0-120097 GCA_027563435.1 Nasonovia ribisnigri | reverse complement strand
AATATTTTCAAATTGAATGGTGTATAGAAAATGAGAATATAAACATTTAGTGAAATTTTCATGCATCTACAATTATTCGTTTTTGAATTACAACCAAATAAGAAAAACGCTACATGAGAAATCGAGTGAATATCCTATGTTGTAAAATTATGAACTTAAAACACTCATAAAAATTTAATTTTAATTGCTTTAGATATTTTATTTTTGATAAAAGTAGAAAAACTTACGTTAAATCTTGTGTTAAAATTTAAAACCTTAAATTTAAAAAGAAAAATTTTTATGAATTTCTAACTCTAAATAATTTGCAAATTTTCGTCATCTTTACGTATTTTGTCAAAATTTCAACTTTAAATGCTTAGAAAAAAAAATTGTGACTAGACAGATTTTTAATATTTTTCATGTGCCTTTGAAACAATATATTAGGAGCATTCAATTACATTTTCAAGAATTTTTAACGAATAAATAAAATGTTATTGATTTTTAAAAAAAAAAAAACCAAAAAGATTGGAAATCAAAATGAGCTCAAAATAAGTCAAAATATTTTGAAAACGGTATGGTATATAGAAACTGCTTATATAAACATTCAGTAAAAATTTCATGTATTTACCGTCATTTTTTTTAGACTTACACCAAAACCAAAATCGATTTTATCGAAAATCAATGTTGCGTAAAAATTCCCGTTTTTTCCTTAATTTTCCATTTGTTTTCACGGTACTTTTGAAAACTACTGGAAAATGTTTACTTTTGACCCCCCAAAGTACCAACTAGATTCACTTTCCTATCAGAAAAGGTACTATTGAAGAAAATCTAAGCACTTTTACTGTCCCAAACGTGATGACAGACACAAAAAAAATAAAGCTGTCTGTTGTACAGTAGGCTGCTGGGCAGATCACTGTACTATAATGGATGGTATTAATTGAATTCAATGATATAATATCATTGTATAAGAAAACGATTCTGAGCGGAATTTGTATGTCAGTCTAGGATATTTTATATTATGTTGATATTGTTATTATACGGTAGCTGCTAATTTGAATTATTATTATTCATATTATTTAATTATTAACCTAAAATTATCAGTGATGCTATAAAAATATTATAATATATACTTTTACTTGTTAAAATTGATTTTAATATGTAATATCGTCCAAATTTGAACTTAAAATGTCTGTAAAAAATAACTGTGTTTAAATATTTTTAGATTTTTTGTTTACAGTATGTACTATTTATTAGAATCTTTATTTTAAATGTTCAATCCTTAGTTATAAAAACTGACCATTTTATAGTTGTTTAATTACAACGATTGATAATTTTCGAGATTTTGATGAATTTTGTTAAAATTCGAACATTACATGCTTATAAAAAAAATGTGTGCCTATGTATTTTTAATATTTTTCTACTATATTGTAATAATATTATATCAGGAGTCTTTGTATTAAATTTTTCATTATTTTGGCCCAACAACAAATTTTATTGATATTAATAGAAAAAAAAACTAAAAAAATTGAAAACTAAAAATGTCTGTAAACAGCTCAAAACAAATCAAAATATTTTCAAAATTGAATGGTGTATAGAAATAGCTTATATAAATATTCAGTGAAATTTTCATGCATCTACAGTTATTTGTTTTTGAATTGCAACAAATTTACAAATTTGAACTTAAAATGCTCATAAAAATTTATTATGACTTGCTTTTAAACTTTTTTTTATTGATAAAATTAGGCAAACTTATGAGGAATCTTGTATTACATTTTCAAATCTTAGATTTAAAAGAAAAATTTTTATGAATTTCTAACTCAAAATAAATTGCACATTTTCGTCATTTTTACGTATTTTGTCAAAATTTCAACTTTAAATGCTTAAAAAAAAAAATTGTGACTACAGATTTTTAATATTTTTCATCTGCCTTTGAAACTATATATTAGAAGCCTAATATTAAATTTTCAAGATTTTTTACCCAACAAATAAAATTTTATTGACATTTATAGAAAAAAAAACTAAAAAAATTGGAAACTGAAAATGTCCGTTAACAGCTCAAAATAAATCATAATATTTTGAAAATGCCATGGTGTGTAGAAAATGCTTATATAAACATTCGGTCAAAATTTGATGTCTCTACGGTCATTTCTTTTAGAGTTATACCAAAAACCAAAATCGATTTTGTCGAAAATTGGTTTTCCGTAAAAATTCCCGTTTTTCCCATAATTTTTCATTTGTTTTTCCAGGCGCTCTTGAAAACTACTGGGAAATTTTGACTTTTGACCCCCAAAGTACCAACTAGATTCACTTTCCTATCAGAAAAGATACTATTGAAGAAAATCGAAGGATTTTTTCTGTCCTAAAACGTGATGACAGACACAAAAATAAAAAAAAAAATAAAAAAAAAAACACACATCATTGTAAAACCAATACATTCATCGCTCCGCTCAGAATCTAAAAAAAATAAAAAAAAAAACACACATCATTGTAAAACCAATACATTCATCGCTCCGCTCAGAATCTAAAATTTTAAAATTGAAATGGTCCGTAAAAAGCTCAAAAACAGTCAAAATATATTCAAAATTAGATGGTGAATAGAAAATTCCAATATAAACATTCAGTGAAATTTTTATGCATCTACAGTTATTCATTTTTGAATTGCAACAAAATAAGAAAATCGCTACATGAGAAATCGAGTGATTTTTTTTTTATAAGCATTTAAAGTTCAAATTTTAGCAAAATACGCAAAAACCACGAAAATATGGAAATTATTTTGAGTCAGAAATTCTTAAAAAATTTTCTTTTTAAATCTAAGATTTGAAAATGTAATGCAAGATTCCTGATAGATTTATCTACCTTTATCACAAAAAAGAAAGTCAAATTAAATTTTATGAACGTTTAAAGTTCAAATTTTTCCAAGATGGATATTTAGTTGATTTTTTATGAAACGATTTTCTTATTTTGCTATATTTCAAAAACGAATAACTGTAGATACTTGAAATTTATATCAAATGTTTATTTTATCATTTCTTATACTTGATAAAATTTTCAAAATATTTTGACTCATTTTGAGCTGTATACAGACATATTCTGTTTACATTTATTTTAGTTTTATTTTCTATGAATGTCAATAAAAATTTATTTGTTGGGTAGAAAGTCTTGAAAATTTAATACAAGTCTCCTGATGGTTACAATAGCAATTGAAAAATATTAAAAATACATGGGCACAATTTTTTTTTTATGAGCATTTAAAGTTCGATTTTCAATAACATTTATCAAATTCAAAATTTAAAAACGATTTTGGTAGTTAAAAATTGATAAAATGTTCAAATTTTATAGCTAATGATTAAAAATTTAAAACAAGGTTCCACATAAGTAGGTTATTCTGTAACCAAAAATTCTCAAAAATATAAACATACAGTTTTTTTTATAGTTATTTTATGATCAAATTTGGACATGATCCTAGACTGACATGTAGTCTCCGCTCAGAATCGTTTTGCGTATATATACAATATGATATTATATCATTGAATTCAAATTTAATACCATCCATTAAGCAGTGACCTACTTGGAACCTTCTGTACAGCAGAGTGACATCCACTTACCCGTCCTTTTTATTATATGTTACCATTTGAAAATCAAAAGTTGATAGTGGTTTCACTCATATTTATGAGGGTGATAAAATTAAAATATTATATACGGTAAAAGTAACGATATTTTTTTTTGAGCTTTGAAATGTGTTTATTTTAAGAGATTACTATGTCAAGTATAAAATTATGAAAAGGCGGGTAAGTGGATGTCGCTCTGCTGAACAGTAGGTGGAATAAATGGATGTTGCTCTGCTGTACAGTGGGTTAAAAGTGGGTCACTGTATAATGATAGAACGACGGTGTTAAATTTGAATTCAATGGTAATATAATATCATTTTATACGAAAAACGATTCTGAGCTGAGACGGTTTGTCAGTGAGGATATTTTATAGTATATTTATATTGTTGTTTGTTATTATTAATACGGTAGCCGGTAAGTTGAATTAATATTATAAACAAAATAACTAAAATCGTTATTCATGTTTATTTAATATATAATTTTGTCCAAATTTGATCATAAAATAAATATTAAAAAAAACTAACCTACTTACACCAAACCTTGTTTTAAATCTTCAATCTTTAGCTATAAAAGTTGAACATCTTTAAGATATTTAACTACAAAATCATTTCAAATTTTAATGTTGTCAAAAATCGAATTTTAAATGCTTTCAAAAAAAATTGTGCCTATGTATTTTTAGTATTTTTCAACTACTATTGTAACGATATATCAGGAGTCTTGTATTAAATTTTCAAGCTTTTTTACCCAACGAAAAAAATTGTATTGACATTCATAAAAAAAAAACAAAAAAAAAAACATTAGAAACTGAATATGTCCGTAAACAGTTCAAAACAAATCAAAATATAAATTGTATCATGTAAAGAAAATGCTAAATGGTGTACATTTTAAGTATCTACTGTTATTCGTTTTTGTTTTACAGTAAAATGAGAAAATTGCTACATGGAAAATCAAGTGAATATTCAATCTTGGAAAAATATGAATTTCAAACTCTCATAAAAATTTAATTTGACTTTCTTGTAGACTTTCTTTTTTTATAGGTAGACAAACTCATAAGGAATCTTGTATTACATTTTAAAATCTTAGGTTAATTCTAACTCAAAATAATTTGGAAATTTTCGTGTTTTTTATGTATTTTGTGAGAATTTGAACTTTAAATGCTCATAAAAAATTATTATTGATTTACGCTTAACTTTTTATTAAATTTCCACTAACAACAACTTACGAGGAACCTTGTATTAAATTTTCAAGTTATTTTACACAACAAATACAATTTTATTGACACTCATATAAAAAAAAAACTAAAAATATTGAAAACTCAATATAACCGTAAACAGTTCAAAACAAATCAAAATATTTTGAAAATTGTACCGTGTATAGAAAATGCTAATATAAATAACCAGTCAAAATATCATGAACCGTACGGTCATTTGTTTTAGAGTTACACCAAAAACCTAAAACGACTTTTCGAAAAAATTTTCCTAATTTTTCTTTTGTTTTTCCCTGTGCATTTGAAAACTATTAATAATTTTTTATATTTGACCCCCCCAAAGTACCAACTAGATTCACTTTCCTATCAACAGGATTTTTTATCAACTGAAATAGAAAATAGAAATTTGTACAAATATTATAATATTTTCAGTAATTTTTTTCCTTATATTATTATGAGTAAATTGAGTTATTTTTTCAATATTAATTGTAGTGTTTTCTTTTAATATTTAATACAGCTATGTTTGATATTCGTTCTTGTCTAGTAGAATTGCTCAAAAAAAATAATAATTAAGATATCTTGTGGTCTAGTATAAAATATTATCTTCATACGAATAATCATTGCTATAAAAACAAATTAGATGTTGGATGTAACTTGTTAGTATCGAAAAACTTCAATTTTAAACATGTGTTGTAAATTATAATAACATTAAATATAGATTTAAAATCCATATTCCTTTATGTCCTTTGGGAATGTGGCGCTGATAATATTATATAAACAGATTAATACAATATTAATTTCAAACGTCTTCTTTATATTAAGGTTAAGGATATTCGCGTGTGGTACTTAATACTATCATTACAATATTGTCGTCGTCGTGTACTCGTGTAATTGGTAATTTTATAGCAATATAATACTAAATCTATTAAATTATATACTATCAGAGTATAAATTCACTATATTGATATGAACCATGATATAAAGAAAAAAGTTTAATTAAAAAAACATATTAATACAATTATTAGTGAATAGTGTTTATATTAGGTATTTTGGTTGTGATTAATATCATTACATTACTTCATCACATAGTTAATTATTATTAATCAGCTTATTAATTCATATAAAATATTAAAATATACGTACACACAGAAAAAAATAATATTGAGTCAGTTTATCAGTTTATATTAATACCTATTAGTATATTTTATGATATATTATGGTATATCTATATATTGCTATTGAAGTAATTTATTTTACTATTATAGTTATACCACAGAATAGATTAAATTTAATCTATTCTGTGGTAATACGGTAGGTTAATTAGTTCATGCCGAAATCATTGCATTTGAAGATGCTATTCAGTTATTACTTATTGTACTGTATTTACGTCGTATTGAAATACGTTAAAAGTTTCAAGTACCCACGAATGATTTTAAATTACAACAAAATAACTAAAATCATTATTCTTCGTTTAAATATATAATTTCGTTCATTAATACCTTATAGTATAAAAAATGCTATTACCTACTATAAAAATACTATTTTTTTGGTTACAGTATGAAATACTAATAAGGAACCTTTTAAAAGTAAAAAAGAGACGTTTTTTTTTGTCACAGGATCATCAGTGGTACACTGGTACATAAAATGTCAAATATTCGAAAATATGGTCTCTATATGTGTATTTAAAATTCCAAAAATCAGAATTTAAATATTTGTATAATTTAAGCAAAACAAAAGTGTGAGCATGCTTAAAAAATCACCCATAGGACTCAAGCACTAAACGGGTCACGGGGCTTCCAACAGTACTACCTTCACAGTATGTGCAGGGCTGCTAGCCCACACTGCATGGACTGCTCTTGCGGTATACTGAAAATATTCACGGAAAGAAAGATAAATTAATTTATAACAAGGTTTCGTGAATAATAATTATAATTTATATTGTAGGTGGTACCTACTTTATAGGTAGGTTATAAGTTATAACCTATTGTTTGAAACTGTGATTTATAATGTTTGTTCCATCAGGAACCAAAATTCACACACAATCACAAATGTGTATAGCTGATAGGTACCTAGCTATAATAATTAATAACAAAAACAAATGAAACTAAATTTACAATGTCATATTAATTCTCACCAGTCACACCCCCCCGCCGGGCACATCGCGTGATTCGCGGGCGTGACATATTACAAATGTGGCCTGTACTCGCAGTAAACGGCACTAAACACTTTGGTAATTAATTCGTAAGGATTTATTGAAATTAAAATAAAACATTATCGTAATTTCATCGCGTTTTCTGCAATCTCGATGGGGTGTAAAAGGCGTGTAATTACCCTGTGGCGCCAAATATGTGTACCTATCTCATGTGTATACTATAACTATATATATATTACACAATACTATAGTGGTTTTATAGGATACTATATAAGTTTATGTGTACATAAATATGTTATAAATATGCCTATGCCTATGTTTTGTTTTTCTTTAATTCATTATTGAGTGCCACTGGGACCATTGGGTGTAGGTTGTACTGCAGTGTCAAGCTGTCAAATACATAAGGGGAGGGGGAGGGGGGGGTTCACCTGCGGCCTCGATATGATTGGCGAGGTCCTATTATATTATATTTATACGGCTATACCTAAAGTCTTAACCCTTTTATAATATTTGAAATTAATATATGATGAGAAATATTCGTTTGGTTTAGTAACAAAATACTTACAAAATCAAAAACCTACTTATATTGCCTATTGGTCTTGTCACTCTTATATAATATAGGTATAGAGTATTAGACAAACATAATTTCATTAAAAAAAACCATAGGTACCTAGTAAATATAATTTAAAACTTTTTTTAAACTTGGCAACATAAAAATACAAAACACATAATAAATAAAAATTATAGCTACCTACTAAAACTTTTTATCTCTGCTTTTTGTTCTGCAAATATATCAATTAGGTATACGCCACTGTATACAATTTATTTTAATGATATAACTATTTTAACAACAAAATTCTCGTTATTTCATTATCAATATATTCCCTCAGTGCAGTCTATAAATCCCCCCTCCCCCGGGACACATTGTATAATGTATATAATTAAAATGTGATTTTTGGCTCTTATAGGTAGGCTCTACTGTTTCTAATTCCAACGATACGTGTCGAAAATTATCCCGATTTTCATTCTGAAAAATATTAGAATTCTCCCTCATTGGTATACTAATACTATTGAACCACATTTTAATTGTTTGTAATTTAGATTGCAATAAATGTTATTTAACATTTTTATTTTATTATCTATTATACCATGTTAACATACAACTTAGGTACTTTTATGTAGAGAGCTTTTTAGCTAATTTATTATTAAAAGATGGGCTTACATTTTTTTTTTTTTGGATCATTGCAGGTTACCTACATTTATCATTTGAACCACTTCTTTCAAAGCGTTAATTACACTCTGCACTTTTAGTACTTAATCACAGTTAGAAATGTTCAGGTACTTTCCTTAAAATGAAACCTTTTTAAACATAATATTGAAGCTTACAGTATTTTTAATACAATAATAATTTAAGTTTGATAAGTGATAACTTAATAATAAATAGGTACTCACTACTCATAAAGTCATAACTTTATAACTATAGTTGTGTAGACACAATTGTCCATAATTTTAGAGGAGGCTTATAATTAAATATATAAATTGTACAAGAAAATAAATATGATAAATATGTATTTCTTAATTTTGTTTTATTATAAGTTATAACCAATCAAGGACTTGACCGCATTGACCGTGGTAAGAGTGTTACATAATTTTAGGATTTAAGTATAATATGTATATCATACATTTTTTTTATAACAGCAAATAAGTGTAAGCAATTAGTTAAACAATACGTTAATATACGGTTAAAAATAATTAATGGAAAATTTTGAATTCCTCACAATATTTTGTGGTGTATTACAATTTTTAAATACTCCCCCCCCCCCCTTGATTGAGCTCCAGCTACGCTACTGCAAAATGGTATAATTATGTCATAATAAGCCAGACTCCCCTATTAATCAAAGATGTTTCTTTAATTGTTCTTATTTTTATATGCCCACCACCTAGATACCTAATATTTTAAATGAAATTTACTTTATATTTATTATTTATAGTAGTGACTAATTAGTATGTTTGAGGGGTGGCATTTTTCTGCTAATACGTATTGAAGGGGCTTAGCCCCTCACGTCCTTTCCAATAATTTCCCCTTGTGGTTAGCAGTACCTATATCATACAAAATACAAATGCAATGTTACTTTCCGGTAGGCGATAGCCGATAGCTATATTGAAAACAGTTATTCTCGGTTAACAATAAATATAAAATAGTAATAATATTTTTTGAAAAGAATCTTGTGTGAAAAAAATAAATAAATCGATATCGAATAAAATTGTTTTTTTTATACATTTATGTATACCTACCTAGGTAGGTATTAATATTTAGTAGGTACATATTATATATTTATACAGAACAGTTCATTCGGATTTAGTGACCAACTTTAGCTTTTTAACGGAGGTAAGTACATTTTTTACGGTACCTAATTATTTATGTTTACGTCAGCATTATTTATACCACCCATCGATATTCAATATAATATTTTGTTCTTACATATTACTTATTAGTGGACATTCGACATTGGTAGTCTGTTGTCTGCAGGTGCGGTAATATCATGAATAAATAATAAATTAAAACAAATTAAAAACTTTAATATTATTATTTATTACCTATCGGCTAACTATAGGTAGGTAAGTATATTATATTGTATTTGTGAATGACGTAATATTAAGTGTAACTAGTAGTAGTAGTTGTGGTAAGGATTAGTAGCAGTGGTTGTAGTAGTTACTAGCTGTAGTAGTAGTGTGAACACAACGCTGAACGTCCCGGGCGCTACGCGGGGGCGGGGTCAGTCGTTCGCCCGAACTGTTCCGCAATTTCCACGTAGGCCCGACGCCCGCGGACCGCGAGCACGACAGTGAGAAAAACAAAGGTTCACACCTGTTAGGTACATTTTTCCGAATTAAAAACCCATTAAACGCCACCGTCGACGCAATATTAACCATAAACGGCGGTGACGGCGGTAGGTACCTATTATCATTTATTGGGTACCGCAGTAGCGGCGGCCCGTCACGTAATAACATTAATATTATTATTACATCTGGACACGTCCAGACATACCTATGTTCTATGATATAATGCGCATGTGTGTGTGTGTGCGGTGTATGTGTGCGCGTGCATACGGTAATAAAATATAATAATACGCCGCGACCGAATGTTTTCGTGACGACAGTATGACACGAATGCAGAAAAACGACGATAGATAAGGCCATAAGGGCCGCCGTCGCAGCCGACGCGTTGTTCGTCGTCGTATCGTAGACTCTTAGTTTCACACTGTAGAAAAGGACGAAAGGACGCGGGGAATCACCGCCGTCGTCGTCGTCAAAAGGTGAATATCGCGCGATTATTTTATTATAATATAATATTTCATTATTGTTGGGCGCGCTTTGTTACTTGTGGTCCACACACACACCCTGTGGCTCGGTTTTTGGCACCGAAACTGCCAACATCGAAGTGTGCACAAGATGGGCAACGCGTTATCACGATTCGGGACCCGACGAAGACGACGACGATGGATGTTGATGCTTGCGGCCTAGATTCGAGGGTGGCCGTTTTGAATATTTTCATTTCTGGTGGGAGGGCACACACTTGTGACGGTGTACTTTTATCTGACGGATTATCCGACGTTCACAAATTTCTTGGGACGACGGGGAGGGGGGCGTTTACATCTTGCTGAAGACTGACCAGTGTATACTGTGTAAGTAATACCGTGTAAGTTTTCAAATATTTGATTCAGTTTCACTCTGAACAAACTGCGTTCATTAGTTTCCGTTCGTATGCCTTTCCGTCTCAGTGAATAGTGAACAGCCAAGACAGTTGCATTGCTGTACTCGCCTATGCCCAAATATTAAAAAAAAAATTCATGTAATTTACATATACCTGGTTGTCGGTACTAAAACACCTGTGAATTTATTGTTATCTTACATCTTTATATAGTATAGTGTATCAATTGTTTATTTTTTTATTGTTCACAGACACTTAGTTCAACACACAAATCGTATACAGCATATTCGTCCATTTCAAAATGAATAGCTCCTCAGATACTGGGTATGTGTTTTCTTTCACATTACAGCTATCAACATTAATTATTTTATACTTACAGATTTAATCCAGCATTTAATATTGCAACTATAAGACAAGTGTTCAATGAAGCTGTAGAAAAAGGTAAGTGATACCATTATTTTTGTTTTTGATAGTTGTTGGAATTTTATTTCATATTCTTACTTTTGGTTTAGTTCGTATGCCAACTCCCATGCGTCTCAGGGACTTAATAAGGCAAATTAGAGCAGCAAGAACAGCAGCTGAAGAAAGAGCTGTTATCAATAAAGAATGTGCAGATATTAGAACATCTTTTCGGGATGAAGATAATGTCTGGAGATGTCGAAATATTGCTAAATTGTTATATATTCATATGCTTGGGTAAGTGTTTTTTTCAATATTTTATTTGTTAAGGTTATCATGATTTTAGATTGATTTTAAACCTACACAGCATAACAATAAACTAACAGCTATATTATTTTAGATACCCAGCACATTTTGGACAGTTGGAATGTCTAAAGCTAATAGCATCACCAAGATTTACCGATAAGCGAATAGGTTATTTGGGTGCTATGTTGTTATTGGATGAACGACAAGATGTACATCTCCTTATCACAAACTGCTTAAAAAAGTAATTAAATAAAAAAGTGTATTATATATTATTTGCGGGTTAAAAGAAATATGTCAAAATATTACTTATTTTCAGTAAAATTGTATTTTCTATTTTCTCATAGAACATATTTTTTTTTGTTATAATCCTAAAATGTTCAAAATTGACTTATTCTCTTTTAGCCAAGCACAACACAAATAATTCATGTGAATATTTAGTTAATACTTATAAATGTGATTTTATTAATTATAGTGACCTGAATAGTTGCACTCAGTTTGTTGTGGGTTTGGCATTATGTACCCTTGGTGCTATTGCATCACCAGAAATGGCAAGGGATCTTGCCACCGAAGTAGAACGCTTAATGAAATCACCTAATACATATATTCGGAAAAAAGCAGCTTTGTGCGCTTATAGAATTGTGCTCAAAGTCCCTGAACTAATGGAAATATTTTTGCCAGCCACTAGATCAATGCTTTCAGAAAAAAATCATGGTGTACTTATTACGGGTGTAACATTAATAACTGAAATGTGTGAACGAAGTATTGATACATTACAGCACTTTAAAAAGGTATTTTTATAGTGTTTTGATTGTTTTAAATAAATAATAACAATTTTTTCATTGACTTTGTCTTATTTGAAAATATTTAAATTGTTGCCTGTCCAGATGTTTTTAAATTATTAAATACATATAATGTATATTTTATTATACCCTATTAGTTACTATAATTAATATTTTATAGGTTGTGCCAAACTTAGTAAGAATCTTAAAAAACCTAATACTCGCTGGCTATTCGCCTGAACATGACGTTTCTGGAGTGAGTGATCCTTTCTTACAAGTAAGTAAATTACATTTGTTTCTTAACGATCGATAAATATCAAAGTTTCTAAATCACAATTTTATTTGCAGGTAAAAATACTGAGATTGCTTAAAATACTTGGTAAAAAAGATCCAGAGGCTTCTGAAACTATGAATGATGTCCTTGCACAAGTAGCCACAACAACTGAAACAAATAAAAATGTTGGTAACACAATTTTATATGAGACTGTGTTATCAATTATGGATATTAAGTCTGAATCCGGGCTCAGGGTGCTAGCAATTAATATTTTGGGTAGATTTTTGTTGAACACAGATAAAAATATCAGATATGTTGCTTTGAACACACTTTTAAAAACTATTCACTTAGACATGACTGCAGT
The DNA here is from genome assembly GCA_027563435.1 of Nasonovia ribisnigri. NCBI lineage: Eukaryota > Metazoa > Arthropoda > Insecta > Hemiptera > Aphididae > Nasonovia > Nasonovia ribisnigri. The sequence continues at coordinate 107,317 of JANEHU010000843.1, read as the reverse complement.
TCAAAGACATAGAACTACTATAATTGAGTGTCTTAGAGTATGTTGGATATTATAACGTAATAGAAATTAAATGCACTAATAGTGTCTAATTTTTAATTCTTATTTTATAGCAAGACCCAGACGTATCTATAAGAAGACGAGCGCTAGAGTTAAGCATAGCTTTAATTAATTCTCATAATGTATTGACTATGACTAAAGAGTTACTTGCATTTTTGGAAACATCTGAACCGGAATTCAAAGCCCAGTGCTCTTCTAGCATTGTGTTAGCAGCTGAAAAATTTGCACCCAATACTCGATGGCATTTAGATACTTTAATAAAAGTTCTTGTTGCAGTAAGTAGAAATAAAAATAAATCGATTTTGGTCTGTTATCACAATAGCTGTGTCCCACTAAGTTATCCACTCATAGCAATTATCCCAACATACACACATTTTATTAAAGCATTATTTTTTGGTGGATAAATTGTCATTTTTATCTTTTGTCAGGCTGGTAATTACGTAAGAGATGATGTCGTATCTAGTACAATACAATTAGTTTCTGAATCTGGTGCTCAACATGGCGGTTATATGGCTTCAAAACTATGGGTAGAATTGGAAAAAGACACGAGTGATAAACAACCATTGATACAAGTATCAACGTGGACAATTGGAGAATTTGGTGACATGTTATTACAACAATCTGATGAACATGCTGTAACTGTAAGATTTTTATTTCTTACATTAAAATTTAATTCTTTTAAAGAATAAAAATAAAGCCCATTAGTTGCGGTTATGCTCGTTCTTATATAAATTAAATGTATGATAAATTCACTATAATGAATTATTTTACAATAACAATTAACTTCTAGGAGTTAATATAGTAGAAATTAATTATTATATTATTTATTTTAATATTGTCTAGGTCAATGAAGAAGACATATTAAGAGTATACCATAAATTAATGTGGAGTCCTCAAAATAATATTATCACAAAACAGTATACATTAAATTCACTTATGAAATTAAGCACCCGTATCAAAGTTAATGTAGAGTAAGTAATAAGTATAATCATATATAAACAATAATTTATAAATTATAAACTTATGTGGCTATATTTAACTTGACCACAAATACAGTTTTATCGTTACCTTAAATTGTGTGTGTATTTTGTTTATTAAAGTAAATATTAATTATAACTTGATTTTAATTATCTAGTAAAATACATGAAATGGTAGCATCATTTACAACACATATGCATACTGATTTGCAACAACGTGGAATTGAATACAATCAGCTGTTCAACAGATATGATCCAATGCGGGAAGGTCTATTAGAAAGAATGCCTGCTATGGAGTCAAATAGAACTCAACAATCCCAATGGAATGAAACTATTGAAAATATTCCATCACCAAATGATTTACTTGTCACTGATGTGATAAATACTGAGACTACTACTGATTCTGTAAAGATTTTTTTTTTAATTTATTAAAAAAAGTAAATAATAACTTGTTTCATTTTTTTATTTTAGAATGCATTGTTAGTATTACTTGAGGGTTCAAATGGGGACACAGAATTGATTCCAAATCAAAATTCTTCAATAATGCCAACCATGGGTACCGATACTCAAGATTTGTTGGATCTCTTGGGTAATTTTTTTTTATATTCCTTTCTTTTCTTGAAATAAATAATTTATTAATTTAATTTAAAACATTATTTAGGTGGTTTAGATTTAAATAACCAACCAATGCAACCATTGAACAATCTTCCGTCTGAAATTAGTTCAACTAATGGATTAATTGATACTACAAATATATTTGACTCATTGAATCTAGGTTAGTTAAAAAATAAATATTATTTGTAAAGATTTTGGTTTTGTATTCTTGTTTATGTATTCAGCTGAAGCACCAATTGTTAGTACCAATAAAGTTAAAAGCCCAGGAACTGTGACTGCATATGATCAAAACAATTTACTAATAACATTATTAGTTGAAAGGGATCAGATGAACATAGATTCAAACACGGTGAATATGACTGCTTACAATAGTGGTACATTTACCATCAACGAATTTCTTTTTCAAGCAGCTGTCCCTAAAGTAAGTTAATATTTAGAGTTATTGTGTATTACTTTGTATAAAAAATATCTTTACTATGTCTAATATAAGTGTAGCCTCAAGGGGCAAATGATTTTTGTCAAGTTGGTTAGACCATACCCCTCTATAAATCGGTTTTATTTTTATCATGCTGGTAATTACGTACGAGATGATGTCATGTATAATTCAATATAATTAGTTTCTGAATTTGTTGCTAAATATTGTGGTTATAAATCGGATTCCTTGACTTAGGTCATTAACTTTACTGTGTTAATTTTAGCAATAATTAAGCAAGGCAGTTCTTGGAATAATTAAACACATTCCATACCCATTTCTGCCATTTGCACAGAAGCCATGAGACTATCTAACCTTCCCCACATACCTCTATAAATGTACAAATTCAAAAGAGTAGAATAATACATAATGTTTATAACAATACAACAATACTTTATATTTTTTGTTCTATATTGTTTTAAGTGACGGTGATAATAAAATAACAGTGTATTGCTGTGTAATATGTGTCCATACCATTTAAAAGTTTAAACACATTTCTACATTTTTTATCCCTATTTAGTTATCTTATGGCATTTTATGATGTGTCTAGTTATAGATACACATTTTTCACTCTAAATATATTCCTATTAATACATAACAATAACCATAAGCGTCATTATTTTAAGATGTTTTTGGGCAGCTAATTTACTCTTTTTGATATCGTTGTCAACAAATACTTTTTTATAATCTGAGCGGAGCAATGAATATATTGATTTTACAATGATGTGTGTTTTTATTTTTTGTGTCCGTGTACACGATAAGTAATGATTTGATTTTCAACTTCAATATCTTGTCCGATGAGAAAGTGAATCTAGTTGGTGCATTCAGGAAGTTAAAATTTAATGCAGCGCTACATTAGTTGTAAAAATTTAATTACTATTGTTATCTACCTTATTATATCTATTTATTAACAATTATGTAAGTATAATTTTCTACTTAAAAAAAAAATATTTAGTATTTACATAGTTTTTAATAAATGGATTTAGTCCCAGAAGCCTATTTTTTCTGTCACTACTCACTAACTTGTAGATTTTTAAATTAAATTATTAGTGTATTTAGAAAATATTTATTAATTATAAATTTATTTTTTTATTTTCTGCTTAGACTTTCCAATTACAAATGTTACCTCCATCATCAAATGTAATTGAACCTGGTTCATCTTTGACACAGTTAATGCGAGTATCAAATGTATCAAAAGTAAGTATCCCAATTTTACTGTAATTTAAATATTAAACTCTTTAAATACTAACATAGTTTGATAATTTTTTTAAAAATTAACCTTACTAGTAAGGTTTAGGACATGTTGCAGTCAAAATTGTCAAAATATGCTTAAGTATATGCCGCTAAATTTCTATAGTATTTTTTTTGAATGCACTAGACATATTACTGTTTTTAAAGTAAAAACCTCTATTGTAATAACCAATAACCATCTATTGCATGTTTTGGGAATTTTTAAACTATCATGAAATAAAACAACTTGTTTTTTAAATACATATATAAATAGGGTAGATTTAAGAGGCAAACGTCCACCAACAATTTTAACAGCCCTCCCAAACATTTTCTAAATATTTTTTAAGTTTATTCAATATTATAATAGTAGGGCTTCTTCAACCTCCCCAAATCTCAAACGCTATTTGCACCTATGCTACCAAGTATCTATTTTAGGTTTAGCATATTTTGTATATTTATTCAAATATTTTTGAATGTTATCCAAATATGATTTTTCCCGACAATTTTACGTACATTTAAATAAAAACAAATGCAAAGTAAGCTAAAAATTCATCAAATATGCATGTTTCATTTTAGTAACTAACAATGGTGTAATTTACTATTAAATTTAAAAGTCAAAAGTTGATTATACATCTAATAAAAAGTTATTAAATAATTGTTGTTTTTATGGGTGACCTGACTGCCACCATTCCTCATATAAATGCTATTCTAGGAGAGGTAAGGCTCTATCTGTTTTTATATGGTATCATTTTTTTCACCAATCTTCATACAGATTTGATTGTGTGAATAGTATATAACTTTAAACTATTAATTCTTACTAAGAAGTCATGTCAGGCAAAGCAGATGTTAGTTTAGATAAAACGCCTACCTTATTGAATTGTTTTAAATATGCGCCAATAACTAGTGTAACATAAAATGTGGTTTTTATTTGTACAAATATATTTTAAGTAATAGAAGATTTAACTTTAATGAACATAATTTAGAAGTAGATTTAATTATCAACTTTAATTTAAAAAAGTAACATTTATCTAATTTATTTTGTTATTAGAGCCAATTAAGAATGAGAATTCGGTTATCATATACTGCCAATGGTATACCAATTCAAGACCAAACCGAAGTGAATAATTTTCCAACCCCACCAGATACATTTGGAACATCAACATTAGATCTTTGGTCTGAAAATCAATGACATAAAGTATTAATGGCCATTGGCTAAAAAGAATATAGCAGTAAGATTGAGTTGTATGTGTTTCAATGTGATATGTGTTTTATTTTTGTCAATTATTTGAGAAAAAATTGAAATTTTACATCTATCAATAACACAAAACATTGTTTTAAGTGTTCATTTTAATTTTTAAAATAACACGGTACAGTAACTATGACTTTTAACCAATTGTGTATTGTACTTAAAACTTGTATTATTAGCTCACAGTATTATGAATCAATGTTTTTGTTTACATTAGTTCTCAAAATTAAATTTTATTGATAGTAGTAATAATTGTTGATGTTTGTGATAATTTTTAAACTGCACATTCTATTATTTTTATTTCGGTTGTAAATCAAAATCCGGTTGTGAACTCCTAATAATATGTAACGATTTGGTTCACAATTACGAATAATTTCGTATAAATATTTAAACATGCATCCAACTTTTTTTTTGTTTCTGTGTCTATTCTTTTCTGCACTACTCGTAGATGCATAAAGTATTATTCATAACTATATAATATGTATATTAAATAATAACTTGTTAATAAAATGTTTATTTTATTGTTAACTATATAAATTATTATGCATTGTATTATTATTATTATTATTACATTAATAAAATAATGTTTTAATTTAAGTTTTAGCTGTTAATTTATTCAGTTTGTCTCCAAGTATTTCAATATTTGAATATTGATGATTGAGTATGTTATTTGAAATAATTTGCATGTATACAATTTAATTTAAGGGTGTCAGAGCCGGTGCGTTTTTTAGTATAAAAACTCTCACGCCTTGTAGAATAGTGAGATTTTGTTTTTTTTTTTTAAAGAAAGGAACATTTCGCATGTTGGGACAAAGACCGATTTTTAAAGTTATAATTATTGAAGCTAAACTATGCATTTGAATAATGCACAATGTATTTTGTTCTTTTTTAAACATAATTTTCTACCACTATTTAAAGTAAAATGAAAATTTTCAGCATTTGATCTGAGACGGAAAGAGCTGTAAATTAGTGGAAAAGTGTTATATTTAAGGTAGCAACTAAAATATAAAATAGTATTTCCAAATTTTATAGAATTTCAGAAAATTGGTAAAACTAGCAACAACACTCTTAAGGATTTAGTAACCTTATATTAATTATTCTGTAAGGCAAATTTAAATTAAGAACCGTTAAATATTTTATAGATGTTTAAAATCATTATTTAAAAATGTTAGTAATTGTTCTACTTTAAGTTCATGAACAATTCCCCACAAGTAATTACATGTTCAGAAAATCTGTTTAATTGTAAATATATTAAAATATTAGTGTGTATTAGAAGGAATAATGAGAAAAAAAACTGGAAATCTCACATCTTGTATCTTACACTGGACCGTAATAATATTTAGTATGACAGATTGATAAGTGGGTAGGTACAAACTACAATTTACAGTTCTAATTAAAATAGCATTAATATTAATAATAATATTAAATACCATAGACTAAGATATAACAAGATATTAAGACTGATGTAGGTATTATACTATTATTATTCTAATTTCTAGGTTGTAACATACAGATCTACAATTCATAGATATTAAAAAGTAAAACATAAAATTAAAAAAAAATATACCATTAGGTAAATAAGGTATTTTAATATTTATTACTAATTGTAGTGTTTGATAAGTGATAACATCATTCTCAAATTGGTTGGTCACATAAGTGACTAAATACCATTCTACTCTCTTTTGTATTATATTGAACATTCATTCTCTGCATTTCAACACATTTAAGGTTCACTAAACTTATATACTAAATATAGCAAAATCATGATAAGACTTAACTATTTTATAATTTAAAAAAAAAATACAGTTTTAGATTAAGTATGGCATTTCTATACTAATTATCAACCAATAGAAATATACCATATGGTTAGTTTCTTGTCTCGCTATCAAAAAAATATGCCGCTGGGCGATGGCCAATGTTAGTTCATTATAGTTCTACACGTACCTAAATCACAGAATAGGTGAAATTTCACCTATTCTGTGCCTAAATTCACATTATATTTTATCATACATTCCACTATTCAATTCTACTAATATATAATGCAAAGCTGGGCACTAACTAGTTAGAAAGTTACTTTTTAAGTAAATATAAATTTAGTTCATTATGTAATTTTTTTTGTGTCGTTTAAAATCCAAATTATTCCGCAAAACTGCCAATCGCCTCTATAACCATGACAATAATGTATCAATAAATAATATGAATATTGAGAATTTTCAATTTTATGATAAAAATATTTTTTTTGTCATATTATTTCTTATCATTGCTTATACCTATTAGTTTTATTTCTTGTAATACACTGTAACCACAACGCATAATGATATAATATAGTCTGTAGTTATAAATAGGCAAATAGCATTTATATTGGTGGTTTAAACCATATAATTTGAATAAAATATTAACAATACAATTATTTTACTTTTATAATAAAACTATATTATAAATTATAATATAGCCAGTATAGGTTAATATAGCCAATATAGCCTATATTATGTATTTATCTACCTCTCATGAATGTTTGTATTAATATTGTGCCAATACAGACAAAATATATATTATGTCAAACTGTTTGTATATTTCTTATTTTGTTAAACTTTGTATAATCTAATTACTGATAGGTATTCTAAGAAATTAAGGTTATAAGATTATTACCTACCACCTACATATTTGAAACATTTGATCAAATTATCAGTTGTCAGTTGTTCAATTTAATTTTTTATTCATCACCAATAGTTTAAGTTCTAGTAATCTAACTACCTACTTAATGATTAATTAATTTAGGTAATACATTACATTTTAAAAAACGGTTTTCTAAATTTATATTTTAAACAAAAAAAAAACTAATTTCTAACTTGAAGTAACTTCTACTCTAACTTTAGTTACTATTTTCACCAAACTAACTTTTATTCTAACTTAGTTACTTTTGATATTAAAGTAACTTAACTTTAACTAGTTGAAAAAAGTGACTAACTTGCCCAGCTTCGAATTATAATATATGTATATGTATAGGTACTATAAATATTATGTTATCGAAGTATTGACAGTATTTTTATGCTCTACGTCAAACATACCTAGTCTGCCAGTCAGAACGCGGTACTCCAAATAAGTCAGTTGTGCAATGTGATATCCGTTTGGATGCTTGCCTTTTAAATAATTGTAATGTCAATACAACTACGACAATCTAATTACTAATTAGGTGTATTATAAATTACCTATAATTTAATTTTAGTAATGAATATTTTAAATTTTAATAGCTTTTAGCCTCAAAGATGGAAACGGCATTTTATACGGCACAGTATTTTAGAATGATATCTGGGGACAATGTAGCCAAACCAGTAAAACCACAGACTAAGATATCTAAATATCTTAGTCCGCGAGTAAAACTTTACAAAATCCTAAATTGCCTCAGCACTATGCTGAGATAGCTTTGAATAATATGTTGTGAAAGTTGCTGAATTAGGTAGGCACCTACCTATTTTGTTGAGTTTGGGAACGAAACAATACGGAATCGCAAAATAAACGTGCGTCGGGACCTCTTGGCAATGTCTAAGCACCAACAACTGAACTAACCCCTTCTAACAAATTTAGAACCCAGCGTTTCCTTCCTGTAATAGACCAATTAGAATCTTTATTGCGACATAGGCTTGAGGCATATAAATTAGGCACTCTATCCAGGATAGAAGATAGAGGCTCAACATGTCAGCTTTAACATGTCAGCTTTACTTAGCATTCAATGTGACATTTTACTATAAATAAATTATGAGGATATTATAAGTAGCTGGTAGGTATATATAGTTATATAAGTTCAACGTTAAGGGGTAAATCAATTAACATTTTAAAGATCAAGTCTAAATCATTTTTTAATTATTAAACTTTTACTATTTTTTGTGAACAAACGGATAACGATAGTTTCAACTTTCAAGAACCGTCGAACAAACATGCTGAATGTCTGGATATCAGCCGATTTTTTTCAATGGGTTAGGTGGGACACGTAAGTATTTAAAATGTTTTGCAGTTTGCAAATACTAATCGTATATAACAGATATATACATTATACCTATTTCGGTTTCCGATTCCCAAACCGTCAAACGAGTAATTACCGACATCTGCTGCGTAAAAGCTTATTTCAATTCTCCTTTTGGTGACCACGATAACGAGTACTGCACAAAACTACAAAAGGATATAATTAAACAAGGTCCAACATGATTTACACTCTACAACTCTATGGTTATTTTACTCGCAAACTGACCATGATACCAAGTACTGGAAAAGAAAGCAGGTACTACAAAATATAGAAAACGTAGCAAGATTTTCTAAATATTATGTTATCTGAAATAAAACAAAAAACAATTTTCGCTCAGAAACACTTTTATTGAAGCAAGCATAAAATAAAACACTTAGCCCGTGCGACGGCTTTCACTTGCCCGCAAACAACCATATCGCTCTCGTCGAGTTCCACGTCGACAGAGCGACCGGGGACTTCCTGGTGCCTGCGCATGAAGCGGGACAGTGGCGTATGCGGGGGGGGGGCTAACGTGCTTAAGTTCGCCCTTTGCTCTTATTATTATTACTTAAAAAAAAATCAAGTTTCAACTGTCGTCAACTATAGTAAGCAAGACGTAAATTAATAAACATCTTACCAAAATGAATACTACTACTAGGTATCAATTTACTTCAAAAAACCTCTATCGAAGTACAAACATTTTCAAATACCTCACCTAAACGTCTGAAATTATTAGACTGGACAAAATAAAAATAAAATAGTATTTAATTTTCAAGCCCACCCATCCCCCATTGCAATATCTTGCGTACGCCGCTGTAGCGGTGTCATATGCACAAATATTTAAATGTCGCCTCAGCACATTTCAGCTTCATTCGACTAAGTAATAATTTACTTATTCGCTAAATTATATTTCTGCATTAATACTATATACATATTTTTATAAGTTATAAATATCATATATATTATAATTTAGGTACAATTTTATGATTGTCTAATGTAGAATACAACAACCTTATGAAAATAAATAAAATATTATATTATACATTTATAATTGTTGTATTATAAGTATAAATTACATATAGGTAGATACACGCTTTTGTCGATTTAAGTATGTATTATAAAATAAAATAAAATTGGTCATATAAAATGTTTTTGACTTAAAATATTAGCTAATTTTTCGAAAATGCTTTGATTTATGATTTTTAAAGTGGTATTTTTTAATTGTTTTTTTTTTACTTTTTGTGAGTCAAATTGGACCTATTAGTTTTTTAATGAAAATAACCAAAAGAGGAAAATTGGTTAGTAAAATCCAATTTAAAAATTCTTAAGAATTAAGGGGCCTTCTCTTTTGATACTATGCATAATGAATATAACTATTGTCTATTTAAAATTATATAGTAACTACCTCCAAAAAAAAAAAAAGTTGTACTTATATAATTATATATATTGATTTTTATAGTGATGTTAGAACAACTTATAAACATTTTCAAATCCAGTAGGTACATTTAACTTTTAAGGCTTAAATCACATATTTTCTAATAAAATTAAAAAAAAAAAAAAAAAATTACAATAGATAGGTTGGTACTGTTGTACTGAACTACATATTTTACTCAAAAATAAATACTGATGTAATATATTATTATCTTAGACAACTTTTCTAAAAAATAAACCTATATTTAACATTAAAAATTATATACATCATAGGTATATAATGAATTATAATGGTTTAACGTTATTAAAATATATTTTATTTAAAATTATTTACATAATTTAATATACCTAATTAATACCTACTGTCGTATTGACATTACAATGTATAAGAAGCAAACCTCCAAACGGATATCACATTGCACAGCTGACTTAGGTATTTGAGTTACCGTTCAGGCGGGCAGATTATGTTTGAGGTAAAGCATAAAAATAATGCCGATAGCATAATAGTATTTAGTGCTTACCTAGTTACCTATATTATAATTATGTAGGATGGAATATATGACTTTAGGCCGTTAGAACCTACTCTCTGCAGGAAGCTGGAACGTAGTATACAACTCTTTTCTACTGTAATAATAAGTAATAACATTCTTCTGTATGGTGGCAATGATGGCATGATCTTTTTTTCCAATGAGATAAGGTGGTACTAATCAAACCACATATTTACTTACAACAGAGTGGATTTTAAAGACATTATCTTTGGTCCGTGGTATACTTGTCGGACAATCATATAAAAAGAGCGGCTATGCTATATGACTCAGAAGAGACGTTCTGAATCTTCTACAAAATGGTGATGGCTAACTGTCAAGGAAACGGAGGAGAGAGCCGGACAGGCTGCGGAAGGGACACCACGAGAATTCAAAGCGGAGGCTCGAGAAAATGATGGCTCAGAACGGTGCTTCCAGGGATGTGGACTCTGCAGGCTCATGAACAGGACAGAACGAGATGTCTAGGATGGTGAACTTAGGTGGGCCCGCAAAGTGACGCCACTTCAAGTAAATGTGGTAAATCGGGGTCTGTCACATCAACCCCCTATTGAGGCTAAGCCAATTGTATTATGACGAACATTGGAAATCAACCTGCATATAATAATACTAACTACTAACTAGTTTATTAAAGAAAGTTGGTTCAGACTTCCTTTAGGCCCGGTTATATTTTATACAATATTTATTTAATTAAATATTTATTAAGTAAAAAAACAATGCTGTATAGGGGGCAGGCACTGTGCAAACATGAACAGCTCAACAGCCCCCATATGTCCATGCCATTATATATAAATAAAAAAAATAGGTTAGCTGGTTTGGGTTCTCCCTCGGTGGGTTCAACTTAGACGAGGCGGAGGACCTTGCTGGTCTTAGCTAGTGTTTTATTATCTACCACTTGTTGTTGGAAGACATAGAATACACGCAATCTCAATAAGATGCGTATAAATTACAAAATGTATTTAGACACCTGTTTGAGCTTTAGTCATTGAGAAACAATAAATGGATATTAAATAGTGAGAACTTTATGGCTACAAGGAGATATATTAATTTCTCTTGAAATCTAATGTATTGTGCACTGTGCATCCTCTATAGACTATAGTAAGTTTCAGACCATGCGTATTTTATTATTATACACCTACTCCATATTTTGGGACTTTGTAAAGTTATGTGTATTATGTTATCTCATAATAAATAATAATGATATTTTATAGATTAAAAAATAGGAATATAAGTTGGAATTTAGAATATTATGTCATAGAATGAGGACTGTAGGCCTCCCAAGAATAATTTGTATGCTGCACTCGTTAAGTAAGAGTGGTACATTTGCAACTGCTGCCACTAATTTCCAGCAGGATTCCGATTTTTTTTCACGCAATAACAATGCTTTTTTAACCTCCAGTCGTCCGTACAAAAGCTCTGGAACCCGTACATGTTAATGCGACTTATGTCGCCGAGCATTCCGAATGCGTCACTGTCACTGTCTTCTTTGACGACGGTCACCTCAAACATGCTCCGGCCCGGTAACGTTTCCACAACCAACAAGTACTCGCGGCGACCGTTTACCCGGTTTACCCTGGTCCGTGCTGACACTGTTTTTCTCAGTGACAAGTTAGAGCAAACGTACCCCTGGTGCACTGTTGTTCGGTACTTGATGAGCAGCGCGTTTAATTGCCGCACCACGAACTCGCCACCGACCATTGCTGTCCTGCTACGCCGGTCTAATTCTTCGTACTCGTCGCACGTGCACCAATGCGGCGCGATGCCCGCTTGTTCACACGACCTGTTAGGTAAAAATAGAAAAACCGGACAGTATAATAAACTACAAAAATATAATTATATTTTGTCTTTCTGCGAGTACCGGCATAGTTGAAATATCTATCTAATGCACTACGTAATTGCACCAGGGACCAATGAGTGGATATTTCGAGTGTATTTTGCATATATTTATTATCATGCCTCTATACAGGGTAAATATTAATAGTATTAATATTAATAACCTAACCTATGGAATATAGGTGAAATTGCATAAGAAAACATACATAATTCAAATGCGTGTATATGGCATTTTAACTTACAAGGTAGTACAAGTGTACAGCCAGTATAGTTTCATAGTAAGGTATTTGTTACCCCCCCGCCAATCGGTTCTATATTACATAATATACAATAACCTGTTCGCATCAGCCAGGCGGAACAGGCTGCGGCAAGTTGGACACCCGTCGGCCACAGCAGCCGGAAGACTGATGTTGTTGTCGTCGTTGTCATGCTGCTGAAACAGCAATTGCTTGAGCGTTAGATGCAGATCGAATGGAGACGTCAACCGGTGTTTGTTGGCTGCCAGAGCCGCGAAGTGGTCGGGTCGCGCAGCCACATATCCAGGTGGCAGGCGCGCGTAGAACGCGGGCATCCGGTCCTCGAGCCAGCCGACGTTCGTCTGGCGTATCGCCCCGAACCGGAGCCCGTGGTCGCTGAGCACCGCGGTGACGGCGTTGTCCAGCAAATGGCCGTTCAACAACTTGGACAACGCACCGGCCGTCCGCTGGTCCATGGCAGACGGCGTGTTAACGTCGTTGTGGCTGAACGTATTCAGCCAGAACACGGCAAAGTACCCGTGTCGCCTGTGTAACCGGACGAAGTCCTCCACGTAACCGTACACCCGGTCGGGCGCGGACCGCGGGCCGAGGCAGAAGTTCATGCCATCGTATTTGATTACCGGCAAGTAACGCTCGGCCGCCAGCATGTACGGCCGCGAGTAGTAGTCGGTCGGCGCGTTCCGGAATCCGTATTTACCGAAGTTGTAAGTGCCCATGCTGGGTTCGTCTTCCACGTACGCTGTAACGTAACCTGAAATAACACGTTCATGATGACGTTATATTATGTATCATTGTATCATATAGTATATTATAATCTTAAATATATGGGTACTTATAAAATTATTATGGTAATTGGGAGGTATTTTGTTTTACCCAACTTGTTATCACATTATCAAGCACAAAGTCTGTAATCTGTTTATAGGACAATTTTTTTTTTGTTTATTTAGGATTGACAGTTTTTATCTGAATAAAATATGGTTTTGGGTGAAAGAGCCTCACCAAATGTAAAAACCCCTTTAAAATTATATGACAATTGACAATAAACCGGCCCCAGGACAGTCGTTAAAGCAGCTTTAAACGAGAGTCCGACCTTAAACTGACCGCAAAAACACGTCAGTCGTTGAGCATGATTCCTCTCTCATAACCGAACCACACCGATCGGAAGTAGATCGGTAACGATCGAAGAGGGACATCGTTGACATTCGTGTATACTTAGCGACTTCAACTGTTATAACAATTACATAATTTATTTTTATAACTAACGTTTATGTTATTTTTTTACGAGTATTTTTGAAGTTATTTTTTTTTATTCATTATGAATAATCAAGTAACATTCTCAAAAAGGAATTGGAGTCAAAAGGTATACATTTTCTTATATGTATATTTATTAAAATAATTGAAATGACTATTTGCCGGTCTGACGTGGAAATATCGGACGTGTTTATAGTAAATTAGCCAATGAATTTATAATAATAATGGAAACATTTTATAAGAAAATTTATTTTATTTCGGGAACATTTTTCAAAATCGGTTTCAAGCCTTGTTTATACACATATATGTATATAAATTAAAACTTGTTTTTTTATAATTACTTAGGTTTTTTACATCATACCGTCCAGAAACAAATTATTATTAATTTGTAAAAAGATACCCTCATCACAGATCCCAATATTAAGTAGGTATGACGATTTACTGCAAAAACTGTCTACAGTAAATGGCATTGGAATCGGAACAGTCAAAAATACCCTAAGGGAATATAAATGTACTGACGTCTGACACGATATCTTCACCAATAAACAAAAAGAAAAGACCAACTGTAGTCGATAAGGTGGAAGATATTGACAAAAATGAAATAGTCAAAAAATCCATGCATTTTAGTTTGGACGAGAAATTTCAACCTTATCAAAAATGATACAAGCGATCACAACGATGACCCCGGATCTTCCAAACCTAACACGTACTTCATTCCAAAGATTTTTAAAGTACATGCAATTTGAATACACAAAAAAGGACAGGAACAGTGCTCTTACCGAAAGAGAGGACCAATAGTTGCTTGACGGCGTTGATATATTTCTGACATTCGACGTTATCGACAGGAAGGACGAACAATTTATTTTTTTGATGAAACGTGGGTCAATGCCGGAGATTGTTTGTCAAGAGTGTGGGTCGACCAAACAATACAATCAAGCCGAAATGATTTCCTCATTGTTCACATAGGGTCGGCTGATGGTTTCGTCGCAGGCGCTTTTGTATTTACTGTTTTGAATCCAAAAAAACACGTCTGACTACCATGACGAAATGTCGGAATGAACGGAGATACATTTTTTGGATGGTTCTGTGGCATTTTACCTTTATTAAAAGGATTTATTTTATAGATCTTTATTAAAAGATCCAGTAATGGATCTAGGACATTCGGTCCCCAGACAATTGGTAGACTAGATATAGATGGACTATACTTCAGATGAAATGTTGGATGAATCATTGCCACCAACATCGCATGTGTTAACAATTACTGGATTGACGACTTCTCGTTCAGGTTTTTTAAAATTATTATAATATCTTTGTAAACAATCATGTTTAATTTGTTAATTTATTATTATTATTTGTATTGTTAAGTTTTAAGTTATATTATAATATTACTTATGGCATTTAGTAAAAAAAAAATATATATATGTGTGTGCGTATATTTATAAGCAAGCAGGCATAATATATTATAATATATAGTACACAATATAACCAACGCGGCGACGCGACGTAATGCATTAGCTGTGCTTTTTTGATACACGTTGTCGAGTAGTGGGGAATAGTACCATGTTGGGAGAAAATTCGGCTAGCAAACCTCGCGAGCAGTATCGATGCACTGTTTACGGTCGGACTCTCGTAGTCTCGTGGGCCAGAGTATATACAACAATGATATTTGGTAAGAATTTAGATGTAAATATCATTATCAGCCAAATGAGTAATAATAACGATATATTGGTACATAAATATGACCGCCGTACTAGTTTAGAAAAAGATGAGCATCCCCCCCCCCACACACACACACACAGTATGAGTTTATTGAGCAAGGGTGCAATTTTGATGAAAAAACTAGGGGTGGGGGGCGCTAAAGCTCCCTATTTTTCAGTTAGTCTTATCTGTTCGACAATTGATTAAACATAATGGTTAATGAGCAACTTCGTCCCGCCGCACCTTCAACATACTAATCATATATTATATAAATATACTATATCTGTATTACGCGACGTATTCACGTATTGCTCGAGGATTAATTAAACTTATAGATTAAAAATGCTTAAATGTACATCTGCGGTGGTTTCCTAGTACTATAAGTAACTTTTTTTAACGTGTAGCCAATCGCAAGCAGAAAAATACAATTAATATGCGGTTACGATTTTAATATTATTAATAGCGGATAAGCCACTCTAAAATAAAAACCTAAATAACCTATACAAACAACAAAATATTCTACTCGTAAGTCAAAATAAAATTCATGTTTGTGTGAGCCACTTTAAATCAACCTTTAACGGTTGAAATACGGTGCTATAGAACTCCTCCCCAGGTCTTAAGGAATCTATTGGTACAACTTTTATTGAAAACGTTACAATAGTTTTTGAGACGATAAATGATATGGTAAAAGAAAGAAAGAAACATTCATTTCTATTTTCTATACATATAGATAATAATGGCTTTGTACTGAATAAATTAATTTATAATAAAAAATAATAGGTAGGTAATTATGGTTAACCACAAATGGCATTCATTATGCGGGGGCTAGAACACCCAAGCCTCCCAACCAAAATACACCAATGCTTATGATCTATTTTTTAATGTAACGCCAGACATAAAACATATAAGAGTATCTAGTATCTACCATTTCGTACTGTTGTGTACTGTCTTATTGATACTATAAAAATATTTTAAAACTGCAAAAACGTCAAATAGTGAAAAATTCAAAACTGCATACTTGTTGCCTGTTGGTTATTAAAATAACACAAAGGGATATAAACACATTATGCATGAGAGTATGAGACCAGTGTTTATTTCAGGGGGGTGACCTAGGGTATACTCCCTCCTACCTCCCGAAAAAATGTATGACAATACACAATTCTAACCTAACCTAACCTAACCTTTTTTTTTTTTTGCGTAGTATCGAGGACCGGAGGAAGAACCACGTTAGCATTACTTTTCCTCCGGCCCGAACTTTTCCTCCGGCCCAAACTTTTCCTCCGGCCCAAACTTTTCCTCCGGCCCAACCTAACCTAACCTATGACAATTTAGTATTTACTACGTAAACTACATGTGATACGATATGTGAAATGAGTTATCGGCTAATTGTGAGCAATGTTGTGCATCACGGTTAATAAAATAAAATAAATACATATAATCCTATTTGTTGGGTATTGCCTTTTTGCCAATTAATGTGTACCAATAATAATCGTAATTTTTCCTTATCGCAATATCGCGTGTAGGAATCGTATGTAATTTTTAAAATGTGCTGTCGGCTGTCATTCGGTCAGTGTAGCGTGTAATCACTGTAGAAGTTTACGTGTTTATGACATAACGACTTTACGTTTACGACACGTTTAACTGTTTGGTACATTAATTGTATAAGTTTTGTCGTGTTTTTGTGCTTTTGGAACAAACAAAATTAACCTTTAACTGCCAGTATGTTAAAACGCAATAGTAATCTTTTTATATTAGATACGTTTCGGAAAAAACAATTGCGGCTGATACGAGAACAGGAAGACATTGATGACCCACCGTTTTCACCTCTACCCACACAATTAATTGGAGATCAAAGTATTCATAAAGTATTAAAAACTTATTCTTATCAAAAAAATTGGGAAAAATTGTTCAATTGGTTATTATATATTTCAATACTGAAAAAGGTGGGGCTTTTTGTAAAGTATATGTGAAAAATTTCTTAGTAATGATCAAAGTGCTTTACAGAAATCACATGGTATTTTTATATGTACTCCATTTACAAATTATCGAAAAGCTACTGGTAAAACTGGTAAACTCTTAAAACACGCTTGTTTAGAAAATCACTCTAAGGCTGTAACTTTAAACGAATTTTTCTTACAAGGAAAAAATGAACCTTTACATACACAAATGGTTAAAGTAACTCAGAAAAAACATAAAATAGAATTAATTTCTCTATTTTGTTCATAGTGTTTATTTTTTGGCAAAAGAATAAATTCCTCATACTACTAAATATCAACCGTTATTAAATATAAAGTAGTGCTAAAACAAAGACAAACTTAACTTGATTGAGCTGAAATTGAGCTTAAAACGATATTTTTACTTCCCTTCATTATTTACTCCTAAAGTATTATGATGGTGTACCTGTACCCCCTTGAAAATGTACGATAACCCCCGGAATAAAAGGTCTGAAATAAACACTGAATAATGTTATCTTTGAAAAATAAACACATATATTTGAAAACATATAATTAATGACAAATAAGAATTTACAAAAATTCTGATACCTATAGATTAAGGTACGCGAAAATCAAGTCTAGTATTACGCTACAGGAATACATGAACATTAAACCGCCGAACAGAAACAATATTTAATCCTTTACTGCTAATCGTATATGATATTGATATATCTATTGATTATAAATACTAGAAATGGGTCTCTATAATAGTATAATCGTATATATAGCCATTTTAACATTTAAAGAGGCAATAACCGGACGGCGGACGTCCGGAGTAGGAACATAATTTGAATTATGTGAGGCATACTATATGAATGATAAAACGGCAGGTTTGAACTAAATATCTAAACTTGGGTATAAACAAATTCTTATCGAATAAAATAGCGTTACGAAATACATGTAAATTTCGTAATAAAAATCCTTAAAATGCATATTACTTCAATTAATAATAGGTATTATATTACAAATTTACAAATTTACCTATATTTATTAACAATTGCAATATTTTGCAATGACCTATATAATATACAAGGCGATTCACCAAGCATGTTCACTACTTTTTTCCTTCAATAACACAGTTATATAAATCCGATATTTTGAATTTTTAAATATAGATACATAAAGACCAATATATCTTCAAATTCTTGAGAAAATTTTATTTGTTGGGTAAAAAATCTTGAAAATTTAATAGTGGGCTTCTAATATATTGTTACAATAATATATGAAAAATATTAAAAATCCGTAGTCACAAATTTTTTTTATAAGCATTTAAAGTTCAAATTTTGAGAAAATACGTAAAAATTACGAAAATTTGAAATTTATTTTGAGTTAGAAATTCATAAAAATTTTTCTTTTTATAACTAAGGTTTGAAAATGTAATACCAGATTCCTTATAAGTTTGCTTAACCTAATTTTATCAATAAAAAAATCTTTCTAAGCAAGTCCAAATAAATTTTTAAGACTTATGAGCATTTTAAATTCAAATTTTTAGATATTCATTCGATTTCTCATGTAGCGATTTTCTTATTTTGTTGCAATTCAAAAACGAATAACTGTAGATGCATGAAAATTTCACTGAATGTTTATATAAGCATTTTCTATACACCATCTAATTTTTAATATGTTTTGACTGTTTTTGAGCTTTTTTCGGATCATTTAAATTTTCATCTTTTTTAGTTTTTTTTTTATAAATACCAATAAATTATCATTTGTAGGGCCAAAAATAATGAAAATTTAATACAAGGCTCCTAAAATATTGTTAAAAAAGCAATTGAAAAATATTAAATATACATAGGCACACATTTTTTTTTAAGCATTTAAAGTTCAAATTTCGACAAAATTCATCAAAATCTTGAAAATTATCAATCACTGTAATTAACAATTATAAAATGGTCAGTTTTTATAACTAAGGATTGAAAATTTAAAACAAAGATTCTAATAAATAGTACATACTGTACTCAAAAAATCTAAAAAATATATAAACATTAAACACAGTTATATTTTACAGATATTTTAAGTTCAAATTTGGACGAAATTACATATTAAAATCAATTTTAACGAGTCAAAGTATATATTATAATATTTGTTCAGCATCACTGATAATTTTAGGTTAATAATTAAATAGAATGAATATTATTAATTCAACTTACCAGCTACCGTATAATATAATATCAATATAATTTAAAATATCCTAGACTGACATACCGTCTCCGCTCAGAATCGTTTTTCGTATATCGTATACAATGATATTATATCATTGAATTCAAATTTAATACCATCCTTATATAAAGTGATCTACTTGTAACCTACTGTAAAGCAGAGCGACATCCACTTGACCCCCTTTTTTAGTTTTTTTTCTATGAATGTCAATAAAATTTTATTCGTTGAGTACAAAAGCTTGCAGACAATTTAATAGAAGACTCCTGATACATCGTTACAATAGTAGTTGAAAAATATTAAAAATAGATGGTCATAATTTTTTTTTTAAAGCATTTAAAGTTCGATTTTTGACAACATTTATCAAAATTCAAATTCAAAATGATTTTGTAGTTAAAAATGGATAAAATGTTCAAATTTTATAGCTAAGGATTGAAAAATTAAAACAAGGTTCCACGTAAATAGGTTATTCTGTAACTAAAAAATCTCAAAAATATAAACACACAGTTTTTTTTATAGTTATTTTATGATCAAATTTGGACGAAATTACATATTAAATATACCCACGAATAACGATTTTAGTTATTTTGTTGTTATTTTATAATATTAATTCAACTTACCAGCTACCGTATTAATAATAAGAAATAACAACATAAATATAATATTAAATATCCACACTGACAAACCGTCTTAGCTCAGAATCGTTTTTCGTATACAATAATATAATATATTGTTGAATTCAAATTTAATACCATATCCATTATGCAGTGACCCACTTGTAACCTACTGTACAGCAGAGCGTCGTCCACTAACCCGCCTTTTTTTTCAAATGAGAACCCCATTGGGCTCTTTTCAACTGTAAATTATTCAGTGGATAATTTTTATGAAAAATGAAAATGAAAATTCGTTTGAGTCATTTTTGAGTATTTTAACTTTGTGTTCTATGGATTAAAGGTCAATATGCAAATGGGTTTATAAGATACTGGGGCTATGGTGATTTGAACATTTAAGTCATTAATATTAATCTATCAAAATTAATAATTTGTAAAAATTGATCCTAGTTTAATACATACTAGATTCAATAATTACATATATTTTATATTTTTGTAAAACCACTTTTAAGAACTTTTATCCTTAAAATAAACATTTTAATAACTGAGATCTATTTGTCCGAATTTTGAATTGGGTACATCAACATTTTTAAAAATAATATCCGATAAATAATTTAAAGAAAAAAAGGGGGTTCTCATATGAAAAATAGAAGTTTAAATCGCCACAAAATACTCTTTAATAGTACCTAATAAGTTTAAAAAACGAAAAATTTAAAAAATTTTCTTTGAGTATATTTTAAAATTCCAAAACTTAGAATTTGAATAAATTAATTACTAAAGGAAAACATTTGAGTGAGCATGCTTGGTGAATCACTCTGTATATGTATATAAACGAAAACTTTTTCAATTTTTGTAGGCCGAAACAAAATGTGTGAGCCAACCTATAGCGACATATAGATATTTTAAAAATAACGGATTCTTCTTCCGTTCCCGGAATCTATTTATATAGCTTTTACCTCAATTGGTCAAGCCGTTCAGAAGTTATACACGATCAAGACAGACGCAGATTGGTATAATTATAACTACCTATATAAAGGTATTAAGAAATAAGAAGGTAGGTATATATGTCATGTTTTAATTTATAGTTCTACAACTACTTAGTACTTACCTCGTTCTTTGAAATCTTTCCATAGAAATGGACATTCGTCCATCTCGTCTTTGGGATTCTTCCAACACCGCTTAGTCATTTGGTTTACAAACATGCCAGTTAAAATTGGAACAACGTTGGGAAACGTATTGTCAGCCACTTTAGTGTACCCCTCAAGTGACATAAATCCATGCGCTTCCAACAAACGATATGTTATAGGCATTGACCGTATAAGATTTAAGCGAGACAATGAATCAATGGATATTATTAGCACGCTGGGCTTATCTGGGATATCTGCGTTTTGAAATCGCCTCTGACCTTTATCGATCACCATTGCATGAATATCTTTATAAAATGTCGATTTTAATTTATCACCATTTGGTCTCAATTCACATGTTACCATCATGTATTCGACTGACTTGGGAATTATTTCTGAATCGTTGATGGGATTACATTTTGCCTCAACTCTAAAATATACGATCAAATATTATTTAAAATGTTAACTTAAAAGTTAAAACCTAGAAGGACATAACAGATGCTAGGGATCCTCCTAGACATCATATACAATATTTATAAATAATAATTTCTTTTAAAAATCTGTATAGAAGTTCAGAGTGTTTATAATTTTTAATCATGGACTCCAAATTTTGGTTTTGGAAACATGATTCCCCTCTATAGGCCTAAGTGTGTAAAAAGTTAAAAGTTAAATAAAAATGTTTGAAAAAAAAATGATTTTTATCTTATTTTATTTGAAAATTATGACGTATACATATGTTAAACAATTATTTTCTATCTACTCCAGTCGAGCTATATCATACAAAAATAATATGTAAAATAATAAAATCCCGACATTTTAACACTATAGTTTAGTAATTACAAAATGTACTCTTATTTTTTATGTAAAATATTATGGTCTTGAATTTTCATATTTTACGTAATATAGCATTAATGCAATGTCATCACTTGATTTCTTTTTATGCAACAATATAGGTACTTACTTAAAACATATATTATTATGTTTATAAATATACGATAAGTACATGCATTTATTATTTATACTTATGTTTAAGAAACATTACATTTTACTGGCTAGTACGCAAATTGTAATACCTAGGTGTAATTTTCTAAAATTACAGTGACACAATAGTTATGACTCATTCGGCAATGAAACTAATATCCAGTAAACAACTTATGATTATATTTCGCAATTTTAAACAACGATTGAAATATACACATTTTATAGTCCTTAGCTTATAAAATGAAATAAGTTAATAATTTAAAATATATCTAATTTTTTTTCAAATTATATAATTATTACAATATTATAGGTTGTTACCTTACTAAATTTGACATAATCTTAAATTGTTTCAAATTCATTATAGTCAGTCATCGTCACTCATTACAATTCAAACAATTAAAGCATACCTATAATTATCCCTACATAAGATAATTCAAAACCACTACAAATCTGCATAATATTTATCACACAAATCATAAAACTGGTATTTAGTATATCTAAGCATAAAGTAGTAATGTAGAATACACATAGGGCTGAAACTCGATTAAGCACAGATGCAATCAAAGAATAGGAATAAAAAAAATTACAAAATACGAGTTAAGAAATGCGTGAAACGTTGGGTATTTATTTATACATCAAAATAAACTATTATAAGTTAAATTAAATTTAAAAGAATATTTTTGAAAATGCTGAATCGAAAATATTTTAATATAACTACTGTTAATTTGTCTGTAAACGTATTATATAAAAATAAATATATAATAATATTATTTATAGTCGTGAAAAATGTTCGATTTTTTTTTAGTTTTTTTTTTTAATTGCTGTCTACAAATAATTTTTCGCTTTGTTATAATAGTAAGTTATAAATATTAAAGATATTTAAGCAGTTATTTTATGAGTGTTGAAAGTTTGACAAAATGCTTCAAAATCACGAACATTTTCAAATAATGATGAGTTAGAAATTCATAAAAAATGTTATTTTAATATTTAACACTTGAAAATGTATCACAAGATTCATCATAAGTTTTTCTATCTTTAACAGACCAGAAACTTAACCGGATATCCACATTATGAGCGTTTAAGCTCAAATTTTTACTACACTCCCAATATATGGTTGAACAATTTTCTGATTTTGTTGTAATTCAAAAATAGATACTTGAAATTTTATAATTGTACAAACTAAAATCTAAATAATATATGAATACAGTTTCTCTTTATAGATTTTTCATATTAGGATTATAGGGTTAATGGGTGTACATAACTCTTCCTTAATCATGATCATGGAAACCCCCACAAAAGCAATCTAATCCTGTCAGACTCACTTTCCTCACTCACGAGCCTCAAAAACCCCTTCAACAATACAGATATAGGAAAACTTATACTTCAAAAAACTAGCCTAGCATATCAAACAGGAATCAAAATTTCACTAGTATGGATCCCGGGGCACAGCGACATAGAGGGCAATGAAAAGGCTGATCAAGAAGCCAAGAAAGCAGCAGAGCACACAGATATACCCATATTAAATATTACTACACTCGCAGACATAAAAAACCAAATGGCAAACACACTGGCTCGAACAAATCACCAAATTGAGAAAAATTAAAAACTCCATATTCAGTTGGCCCAATTTCCTCACGAAAAGAAGAGAAAGTGTAATTATGAACAGACTTCGCATCGGGCATACTCGACTAACCCATGGTTACCTCATGTCAAAAGATGAAAAACCTATCTGCACAACATGCAGTACCGAACTAACAGTCCAACATATCCTCACAGAATGCCGACAATACACAGAGGCACTCGATCAGCTGAACATCTCAACCACCTTAGACGCAGCCCTCGGTCCAAATACAGACTCCACACTCCAAATCTTAACTTTTTTAAGAAAATATGAATTGTAAAACTTAATTTAAATATTATATGAAAGATACAAAAAAAAAAAAAAAATGTAATAAATGCAACGTTTATGACTAATGGCCGTTGTCACTGATGTCTTTGGATCAATAAAAAAAATAAATAAAAAAATACTCTTCCAATCAATCAGATAAAAATGGAATGACCCCCTTTTTTATCTGATTGATTATAGATCTATAATATATCCCCCACTCTGGGACATGGCAGAAACCTACGGGTGCCCCACTAGAAATTCTGCCACAACACACACACGTGTACCAAAAACCAAACCAAAAACCAAACCAACACAAAAACCCACTACTGTTCCACCCAAAACAGGCTAATAACCACGTAGTTGATGCCTTTAAAAAAAAAAAAAAAAAAAAATTGTGACTATACAGATTTTTAATATTTTTCATCTGCCTTTGAAACTATATATTAGAAGCCTACTATTAAATTTTCAAGATTTTTTACCCAACAAATAAAATTTTATTGACATTTATAGAAAAAAAAACTAAAAAAATTGGAAACTGAAAATGTCCGTTAACAGCTCAAGATAAGTCAGAATATTTTGAAAATGCTATGGTGCGTAGAAAATGCTTATATAAACATTCGGTCAAAATTTCATGTCTCTACGGTCATTTCTTTTAGAGTTATACCAAAAACCAAAATCGATTTTGTCGATAATTGGTTTTCCGTAGAAATTCCCGTTTTTTCCTTAATTTTTCATTTGTTTTTTATGGTGCTTTTGAAAACTACTGGGAAATTTTAACTTTTGACCCTCCAAAGTACCAACTAGATTCACTTTCCTATATGAAAAGGTACTGTTGAAGAAAATCGAAGCATTTTTACTGTTCTAAAAGGTGATAACAGACACAAAAAAAAAAATAAAAAAACACACATCATTGTAAAATCAATACATTTATCACTCCGCTCAGAATCTAAAACATATCTCTATTGACTATTACCAATATAATAATTATTAATTAATAATTCACCCGTATAGATCCACAAAAAGTAACCAACTAGCGCATGAATTGTGCCGAATTGTTTTCTTTGTTTTAAATTATAATTACTTACTATATTGTTTAAGAGCTTGTATATATATAGATACTTACTTATAACGATCGTCATCTTTTGGATTATTTTTGAATTTCAGTTCATATCTAACGATTGACGAATAACAACAACTAACAATTGATTTTGAAATTTGTGAGTGGAGTCCGTGGTTAATTTTGAAAGTATAAGACCATTTGTCTACATCAAGGATTACGCTGGTTAATGGCAATGTTGAAAAGCACTTTGGAGAATTGCTTTTTTTAATTAAATTTTTAATTGTTTTGTCGTAGGCACTTATGTTAGGTATTTGACAATTGTCATTCCATACAACATACCCTTCTTTCACGTTATCATCAATTTTTGTTAGTATTTTTGAGTCTATAAAAATAACATAAATTAAATTATTTGAATAGCTATATTATAAACATCAAAATATAAAGTAGTTATTGGGATACATATTTTTTTACCAAATACCTAAAATATTAATAATAATTAAAACAATTAATTTATGTATTCTTTTTATGAAAAAATATGTGGATTATATGTTTAAAAAATGTATATTACTATTTTCAGATGTGATGACTTCGCCGTCGTATGAATGGTACTCGACAGAATGGTAATCTATCGATTTTTCAACTTCATAATTGTTATCACTACAATATAACAGGAACAAAGTTGTCATAAAAATCACATAGAGAATGATTTTGTTTGCATCGTTTGTACCCTTCTTCACATTTTTGTTTTCAGTCATATTTTAAGTTTTCTACAAAAATAGTATAAACAATTAAAGATCATGTGTCTAATTTGATCAAGGTAAAACATTTTCAATAAATATTCACCATCACTTATCTGCAGTGGTGTGGCGTGTGATATTTTTGATGCCCGGGCATCATCATTTTCATTTTTATTTTTTACGGGATTAGTGGACTAGACTAGTCTATAGGGGGTGTTGCGGGGCGTCAGCATGCGGCCAAGCGTGGATGACGAGTGTTTTTAAGTGGATACCTATCTACTATAGTTGCCAGTTGGTGTCATATGTATCTATATATTATATAATATAGTGGTAGGGTAAACTTTACAGTGTACTATAATGCAATATATCTATATGTATGTATATAGGTACAATACAAATATCAAGCACACGCACTGTCATTTTAGGAAGTGGTTTGTGCAGGGCTAGCCAGCGTGTTAGTACCTAC
Organism: Nasonovia ribisnigri; assembly: GCA_027563435.1. NCBI lineage: Eukaryota > Metazoa > Arthropoda > Insecta > Hemiptera > Aphididae > Nasonovia > Nasonovia ribisnigri. The sequence continues at coordinate 80,690 of JANEHU010000843.1, read as the reverse complement.
TGAAAATTATTTGGGCCGTGGAGCATCATGATTTATAAATATTACCCACGCCACTGTATATAGTGTAAACAATAATTAATTTTTTTTATAGAGTGTTATTACTTATTATATTGCACTAATAATTAGTAATTATTTAGTTTAGGTATTTTAAAATAATTAATACACGTATTATATGACGTTATCAATTAACTAAGATTTTATTATTTTAACAATATAAAGTAACTTAAAGTTAATGATTTAAGTTTTAATTAGAAGAATTGTCAATTTGTTATGTTTAATAAATTTAATTTAGACGGTGCATGGTATGTGACTTTTGAATTTCCAGATTTTTCCTAGAGTCGATAAATTTATATGATTAATATTGACTTCAAACTTTTTTAAATCTGGCATCTAGATACCTACCTATTTGAATAACCACTTAATTTGTTCAATAATTTTTTTTATATAATCTGACATCTGCTAATCTTTTCTTAAGGAAGAACATAAATACTAATAAGTCCAGTAGCGAGGCGTGAGGTTTTTGGTCGGGGAGACAACGAAAAAAAAAGGCACTTATACGCATAAACTCCACCACTCCCTTTTTATTTTATATGGTAAGAAATAAATGTTCAATAACTACAAACAAAATTAAATATATTAATTATAAATTAAAAACCATAAAATATGATATTAATTAAATCATCAGCCACGTGGACAAATTACAAATTACAATGTAAAACAATAAATATTATGAAACAAGTAAGACGTACCAATCACGATGGGGTGACAATGCAACGGCGACGTCGATAATAAATATTGAGGACTGAGGTAATTACGAACGGTGAGACGCGTCTCATAGCGTAAATAAAATCAAATTTCAAAATTGGGGGGGCTGGAGAAATGTACCTTAGTAGACGCCACTCACATTAACAATCCCCTGTAACCGCGCGCCCATAATTGCGAGACATTGAGTTGCAACGTTTATTAGATATAATACCATATTCGGAATGATCCGTAACGCCAGCTCATACGCACGACCGTATCGCGAGCATCTAATCTATTTTAAGAATTCTATAACTGTACAACGAAAAACCGATTTTAACAAATATTAAATATAAAATAAAATTCACATAAATTGTAAATATTTTTTATTTATTTTTAATAATTTATTTGTCCCGTGTTCTAATTTCTAAGTGAGGAGACGTTGTCTCTTTGTCTCCTATGACGCCTCGCCACAGCTAATAACTAACATACTCAAGATTGAAGATATTTACTTTAAAAGAATGTCAAGTGTGAAGTGGTTATAACATTTAGGTTGTAGGTACGGGATATTCCAGTACTCGATATAATAGTAATAATTTTTAATCTTTTGCTTTGTGTGAGTTATATTCATAGATTTATATATACTAATATAGGTACTGGGATAAGGTCTGGTTATAATATGATTTATTATGGTATTATTTCAAATAACAATTATTTTAAATCATAATAAATTAGTAAATAAATTATGTATGCGATATTGATTGAATTGATCATCAATATATCAATAATACGTCTTAATATAATAATACTTAAATTACTCTAAATAGACTAAATTTTAATTTTAAAGCGATCAGTGAAATTGCTTTTTATTATTAGAAATATTCTTAATATTGGGCTTTATTGATGAAAGTTGTAATAATAATATTATATTAGGTTCTGCATCAAGTGTGTTGCGGTATTTTGTTTTGTTGATAAATATAGGTGGAGAACCCCGTTTTACACGCATATAAATTAATAGAACCTATTAAACTAATCAGTTATTTTATCTGTTTTTCGGAAGCTTTTCGTGACTAATAATTAGTATTTTTATTTGGTACAAGTACCTATATTACATAATATATGTTTTTCGTTATCGAAGGTCGTTTCTCAGATGTTCACTTCATTATAAGCACTTAAAATTATTAAAATAAGCACAAAAAAGCATGACAAGAACTATCAACACAATTTTTTCTATAATATCGTTTAATTTTTATACTCAATAACATAAAACAAATTTCATCTTTAAAAAAATCAAAAACTTTTAGCCGTTTTGAGTTTTTGAAAACATTTAAACTTCTTTATTATCCTTTTTATGGATTTTCTGAAAAATAAATTTAAAATTGTTTAAGAATAACTGAAAAAAAATTTGATTTATTTAGCCGGTAAGTAGATAAGCAAGCAAATACGAGTCCCAATCTTTATATTACTAGGAAATATGATACAAAGAAGAAAAATCATTTTTAGTTGTAACTGTAGCCTGGACAAAATACCGTGAACAAAATCAATAAAAAATAGAAATAAACTAACATGTCTAGGTTTTTTTAGTGACACGTGTAATCATACAATTAAACAGAGAGAACTATATTTTCATTATTTTATATCAACCGGACCTATATTTCACTTCCTTTAACGATAAAACGATTGCAAAAAAAATGATTCAGAATAAGTATAATTTGACTATAATAAGTATAATTTAATATTTATGTCATAATTGACGAATTAAATAAATTATACATTAGTCATTAATACGCCTTGATCTTCGACACTAAAGGTAGAAAATATAAATTAATGTAGGTATAATGGCTATTATGGCTACATACATGCAATATAAATTATTTTATTACGACAGAATAACACGTATCTATATATTATAGAATAATCAGCTATATTTTATTTACGATTCTGAGTGAATAATATAAATACATAGGTAATATAGTATAATAGGTTTATGACTATATTTCTTAATATATACGCTATCCGTATACGTTGTCTTCGTCTTACAAACTCATAACAGCAAATTGTACGTTCTGAATAATCCATTTTACTCAGTTAATTGTTATATTTATTATTATAGTGAATTGACCTATATTACAGTTTAGAATATTCAGAATGTTATGTAGAGAATCTCATAGTTTTTTTTTTATATTTTAATTTTAAAGCAAGTTGTAATAATTTTAAAATACTCATAATTAGCTTTAAAATCAAAATTTACAAAAGTCCTATGAAATTTACTAGATAATATTCTTACTTATTAATGTTATAATAGGGCAATTTACTCTAATATTAAACATAATAGACTACACTCTACAAAGTTAAATGGATTATTCAGAACGTACAAATTACAATGTTATGCTTTTGTGAATGGAGACAACGCATGCGGGTATAGTGTCCTCCCTAAGTTCAATAAATTAATTTTAAAAAAAATGGTTCTTTACTAATAAGTTATAAAAATATAGTATAGGTACTGCGAAATTTATGAAAATTTTTAATATGGTATACCATAAACCTATAAATATACAATTTTTCTTTTGTTTTTAAATAATAGTTAGATGTGTAGTTAGTAATTACTAATTACTAATTACTAACTATAAATATATTTATTTTGAAAAAATCGTTTATTTTTTGTATGTACTATAATTATAACCTATAGGTATTGATTAAATTTGATTTTACTATTTATTTATTTTCCTAAAACATTGCATTAATCGGGTAACGAGTTGACTGGTTGTGTTTGTTTTATATTATACCGTTCTACGGTTTATATCTATAAATGCTTTATTATATATCAACAATTTGGTTAAGTAAGTGGGTAAATAGGCGCCCGCAGGGGGGTGCTGGAAAGTGTCATACTCCTTCCCACTATTTCAGTTAATATGAATAGTCTTATCACTTATAAAAAAAAAATAATAGTACCTACCTATGTGCTGCGTATTATCGGAGATTTTATACTCCCCCCCTCAGGGCCTTGAGCAGATCCTGTGTAGTATATCAATGGATTACACATATAGTACAATATTACACATGTTAGGCAATATAGCAAATATAAAGCACCTATTTAATGTTTTATAATCGATAAAATAATAAATGATACATTTTAGAACTAGCCAGTTGGAGCCTTGCGCTCTTGCCCCTGATTGGGGGTTAACTATATAGTTTAGTAATCTCCTATCGTTGCTCTAATGTATAATTTTAATGTATTTGATCTATAAAATATGTGCTTTTATAAAATATTACTTACTCGTTGCGTATTTGTATTACAATTATAAACTGGCCATTAGTATAATAATAAAAATAATAATAATAATATAAATGTAAAAAAATGTACACACGCACACACATACAAATTTAAATTAACACTATGACTTTTTTCTCAATTAATTTAATGTTAACATTAATTGTATTATTATTTGAGTTAACTAATATTAATAAAGAAAGATATAGGTACCAAAAAATATATTATGTATTCTATACTATAACTACATGTTTTTACATTATATACAAAATATTGTTGTGTATAATATAATTATACCATTATAATATCGTCATAATAATAAAGATAAAATAGAAGTATAGAATAAGCCCCGAACTGTGGAATTAACGACTGGCATGTCTACGCAGTATTTGCGCATTGAGCCATATTATTAATATTTTCACCGCGGCACCGCCACCGCCACGCACAGCTGCAACATTAGTATCACGCTTATCAACATTATTCGTACGATACCAAATCGTGCAACAGCAATGATGAAAATAACCCGCGCACAATATTATATTATTATAACACACGCCCGTCTGAGCGATTTTCGAAACGCGCGTATGAAAATAAAAATATATACTAGCATAATAATTTATAATCCTATATAGGTAAGCACAAAAATGTCAAATATATATAGTCCTGCGTTGCAAGCGTATTCGTTCTCGCCGGGACTAATTCAGGAGAGGGGGGGGGGGGGTGCATAAGCGTGCGCAAACTTCAATTTCCGGCCGAGCCTAGAACAATTAGTGCCACAATACTTAGACAGTGCCCCTAAATTTTTTAACACATCAACATACACTATAATTGTGAATTAATAACTGTGTAATATTTATATATCTAAATATAATCAAGTTGAATGTGCACACAACATTAATGTGCTCATTTATAGACGTATATATTTTTTGAAGTTAAAAATCCAATTTTAAATTCTTTAAAATAAAATTATATAAATACAATTATATATAAAAAAAAGAAAACACATCATCCAAAATGTAAAAAAAGCTAGGTTACAAGTGGGTCACTGTAATATGGATAGTTCAATGATATATAATATCATTGTATACGAAAAACGACTCTGAGCTAAGACGGTTTGTCAGTGTGGATATTTTATATTATATTTATATTGTTATCTCTTATTATTAATACGGTAGCCGAATTAATATTATAAAATTAGAACAAAAAAAACTAAAATCGTTATATTCGTGGGTATTTAATATATAATTTCGACCAAATTTAATCATAAAATAACAATTAAAAAACTGTGTTTTGACATTTTTTAGTTACAAAATAACCTACTTACGTGGAATCTTGTTTGAAAATAGGAACATTTTATCAATTTTTAACTACAAAATCATTTTAAATTTAATAAATGTTGTCAAAAATTGAACTTTAAATACTTTTAAAAAAAACTCTGGCCATGTATTTTTAGTATTTTTCAACTACTATTGTAGCAAATATATCAGGAGTCTTATATTAAATTTTCAAGCTTTTTTACCCAACGAATAAAATTTTATTGACATTCATAGAAAAAAAACTAAAAAAAATAAGAAACTGAGTATGTCCGGAAATAATTCAAAACAATTCAAAATATTTTTAAAATTTTATCGTGTATAGAAAATGCTAATATAAACAACAAGTGAAAATTTTATGTATCTACGGTCATTTGTTTTAGAGTTATACCAAAATCCTAAATAGATTTTGCGTAAAAATTCTCGTTTTTCCTTAATTTCTTTTTTGTTTTTCCTTGCGCTTTTGAAAACTATTGGCAATTTTAAAAAAAGACCTCCCAAATGCACCAACCAGATTCACTTTCCCATCGAACAAGATACTGTTGAGAAAAATCGAAGCATTAATTCGACTACTTATCGTGTATACACCGACATAAAAAAAAATATATATAAATCGCTTCGTCAAAATCTAAAACTGTGTTTATATATTTTTTAGATTTTTTGGTTACAGTATAAGAAATACTTACATGGAACTTTATTTTATATTTATATAATCCTTAGCTATAAAAATTGAATATCTTATAAATGTGTAACTGCAAAATAGTTTGTAAATGTTCAATTTGATAAATTTTGTCAAAATTTGAATTTTAAATACTTAGAAAAAAAATCTTGGATTTGTATTTTTAATGTTTTTAAATTTATATTATATTGTAACAATATTTGAGGAACTCTGTTTTTAATTTTAAGCATTTTCAATCATTTTAACCCGACGAACAAAAGAAACTATTATAATAATCGAAATTTTCATATTCCTATAAAAAGCACATTATGATTTATGAGTCAAAATATTTTGAAAATATTCTAGCGTATAGAAACATATAGCAACTAATAAAAACATTCAGTATCTATGGTCATTTTTTTTAAAAGTTACACCAAAACCAAAATCTTTTTTGAGTAATAATTTTCGGTTTACCTTAATTTTTTGTTTGTTTTTCCCGGCGCTTTTGATAACTATACTGGGAATTTTAAATGTTGACTTCCCAAATGTACCAACTATAGATTTACTTACCCATCGGAAAAGATAACAAAGTTGAAAATCGAAGCATTGTTTGAACTAATTATCGTGTAAACAGATACAAAAAAAAAAAAAAACATTGTAAAATCAATACATTCATCGGTCAATTTTACATTTTAAATTTAGGAGAGAACTTCAAAAAGAACCCAAAGGCTATTTAGATGATGCTGGTAGGGAATATTAATGAAATGGCTATTTTTTAATTGAATGATATCCGTGAAGATTAATTCTTAGTGGCATGTCTGGAAATTTAATTGTTGCAGGAGATGAGTTACAAATTACAATCATTAACCCATTAAGTTAACGATAATGAAAGCGATATTGATATTATAAGTATAATTACTTATATTTGTTGAATAATTATCCCCATCCATATTTTCCCAGTCCATATATCCCAAGCCTACAAAGCTAAATAAGAAAATACACATTGTAGACGACATTAGGTACTCACACGTTATTGGATCTCGAATAAAAAAAATTGACATCCTCCAAAACGCACAAGAAAGATAAAAGAAAACATACTGTGCTACCCAGTTGCTCAATTTCTTTTAAGTTTTGTAACCATTCATACTTCATAGGTAGAATAATTAAGTTCATTAGAAAAACTTGAAGTAAGAAGTAAAATCCAAAGTGTGGTATTAAATGCGTATAGAGAAAAAAGTCATAGATATACTCCATCAGTGCAACAATTATAAGTAACTGATAAGAATTCACGATAAGAGTTTATTGAAACCCGGGTTGGTCCCTCAAACGAATCCAAGATTACATAAATTAATAGGCCCTACAATGGAGAGATAAATATGTCTACGTCTGCAGCTCCATCGATGAGTGAACCTACCAACTTCTTTTCGGTTCAATCAGGTTTCTATACAAAATCCATTGGACGCAATACACTTGCAGCAAGTATATTCACAGGAACACAGCATAATGATATTTCGTTGGTTAAACCACACAATACAACCACCTATATTTTTATTTTTATTTCCATAATTTTTAAATATGAAATTATTATTCATTAAAACTGTAAAAAAATTTAAAATGAAATAGTTATGTTTAAATAAGGTAATCAATATTATTTTAAAATTATGTTTTTATAAAACTAATAGCATGAGTAAATAGAAAATGTAAGTAATTCATTTTTCCCCTTTTTTATATGTCTGAAATCTTAATGTTTAAAATGTATATTATCTTTTACGTGTATAATATGAAAAATAAATTGTTATTATATTATTGTAATCGATTTTATGATAAATAAATAAATTAAATTTCATAATGATTTACAAGTACTTACATTGTACTAGTTATTAATTATAATTTATTTTTTATTAAGAAAATCTTTTAGTAATTGTATTTATTTAAAATATTTTTTTACCTACTTAATTTGTTTTAAACATTATTAAGTGTTTATTATTTATTATCTTAATAGAATTTTTATTTTTTAAAATAGACAATGATCGAAAATATGCATCTACAATTTATTATATTAATGGAAATATTTTGACATATATTCTTTTTTAGACAAAATTAGACGTTTGATAAAATTAAAATAATGTCATATTTAAACAGTTTTGTAAAAAATATTGTGATGACCGGGGGATGTCCTTATAAATAAAAATTGTACCGGGAAAAATTTGTGAGGGAAATCGTCTATATACCTACATACAACATAATATATTTACTAACTTTAATAATATTATTATAGAATGTATCTACATAATTAATTAATAACATTACGATATAACATTTATTATGTGTCTATTAATTATTTAAAGCAAGGATTTAGCCGGGTTGAATCATCATCGAATTGACTGTAGTTAAGAGTTAACATTCCATTAATTGGAGCAAAGTGAGTAAAGTGACTGTAATTTGGCGGTAGGTACATGTATAGAATGTTTGTAGTATACGAGTATTTAACATGAGGGACGTTCAACTGTTCAAGGGTATTTGACTCAATAACTCATAACAGTTGTTTTGAGAATTAAGTAATTTATAGACTTTAGAGCCAAGTACATCATTAAACTTTGTTCTCTTTTCAGTTGAATGAAAATCAAAATTGATTGCTAGTTGTTCGAAAGATGTCCCTAATGACCTACTTTGTTTGTTTTGTATGCAGGTACCCGTAAAATCAGGTTTTAAATACGTTCAATTTTGATTATTAACCTAGAATATCAATTTAGCCGCTTGATGGATGAGGATTCAAAATAACTGAATTATATTATAAGACAAAATGAACTAGAAAAAACATGAAATTATAATAAGTATTTTTGTTTTTTTAAACTATGATCAATTACGACGTATGAAACCAAAGTATACACGGAGAGCTTTATGAAACATCGTACTATAGCAGTATGTTTTGTTTTTTTTTTAGATTTTTGTTGATAATATTTTTTGTCCTTAGGTCAATAAACTTAAAAAGTCAATACTAGGCTTCTCCTGAGATTTTTACACCGGTTACAAAAAACCCAAAAGTAGGTACCTATACAATATAGTTACAATTTTCACCAACTGAATCAATTAATTTAACAATAGCGCGTTGGTTCGATAATAATACCGTTGAGTATTTCAGTAGACGATAGTAGTACAATAAATATTAAATGATAAACCACAATGATAATACGTATATAAATTAAAAATCAATTAAATAACACTAAAAAAACGTTGATTTGTGTTAGGTATACACTAATACTGTAATGCAATACAATTTACAGTAGCTAGTATAGCTATCTTATAATATAGATACCTAGTTTTTATTTTAACTCATGTTCAAACAGTATTCGGTCCTAAAATGAAAACGAGTTAATGAAGAAACAAAAATCCATTACTAAACTTCCACAGCCGTCTTACACTTTCACCTCCAACTATCATCCATTAATACGAAATCCCTTTTGTGTGTCAAGTATAGATTTATCTAGACGTAAATATCATCCCTTAGTAATAGGAGGGGCTACTTCGGTACAGAAAGCAATGGGAAACATCATTTATTTTCCCAAACATCAAGCAATGAAAATTAAGCATAGGAATGATAGAAAACTAGATGATGGGAGTAGGAACCCTGAGTCCGGCAAGGGAGATAGAGCATGGCTTCTCAGGTCGTCAGCCAGCGAAAACCGTGCTAAAGAAAAAGACAAAACATTGAAGATAAAATCAAAAACAAAATTATTCTAACTAAAATAGGGACGTGAGAACGTAGTTAAAATCAGGAAAATTTTAAAAACTTAAGCAACAAATGAAATTAAAACAACTTGATATTTTAGGAATATGATGTGAAAATAGGTGGGATGATGGTGGAGATTTCTAGAGTGATGATTTTCCAATGATAAATAGTATAGATAAACAAGAGAAAAATGGATTTATACTATAAAGCATACTACTAAACAAAGAATGGAGGCTTTAAGTAGAAAATACCTATCATATAAATGATAGAATATTACTAATAAAATGTAAGACAGACACAGTAAACATGATAGTCATCCAGATACTTTCCAATCTTGAATAGTGAAGATGATGAGATAGAACAAGTGTATGACTCTCTAAATGAACTGCTAGGCATACTCGAGATAGCGATAATATAATTAATATGAGTAATTTCAACGCAGTGTTAGGAGAAGGACAGGACAATCAAATAGCAGGCAAACATGGCTTAGGAACAAGAAACAACAGATGTGAAAGATTAGTTCATTTTTGTAAACGGAACAATTTTCTAGTTAGCAATACAATGTTCGAAGTACCAAAAAGAAGATGCTATACGTGCATGGGTTATGGGTAGCACCAATCGTTACCAAATTTACTATATCTTAGCCAAGAACCGTTTCAAGAACTAAATAATGACAAGTCACAGTTTTCCTGGAACGAAAATCGAGAATTATAGGTCCCTTAGTGAAGTTGGAAATAGATGATAACATAATAGATCAAGTAAAGTACCTAATTCAAATACCTGGGAAGTGTAATAAAAATGAAGGTGGGTATGAACAAAAATGAAGATTAACCTAACCTTTCATTTGCATTACCTTTCCCTGTTGGAGAAAGTATTATTAAGGGGGTCGTGAATCCTATAACTTCGACAGTTCATTTGTTGATAATTATAAATAATTTGATAATCCAATTTCTTACCTATTTCGGACCCTGAAACTCTTTTATCGCTCTGCCACGCACTGAAGATGAATATTCTCAGAGCTCAGGAAATACAAAAGAAATAGGAATTGTAGATTTGTAATTAATTAACATTTATTTTTGTTTGATAAAAGTTTAAAAGAGACACGTAGAAACGATTTGAATTCATAGGCCAAGTATGGCCTACGGATAGAATTAAGCCTCTATGGGCAGAAATAAAACGATGTATCCACGAGTTAGAGGCCTTTTATACTATTTTTAGGGGTCAAATCGTCCCTAGCGTGTTATTTTTTTGTTTATATTTTGTATTATAATTTTACAATAGTTAAAGTTTACTCTAATGTAAATAGAACATCCGTGGGAAATAGAACTTTGTATTTTGTACATAATGTTAGAGGGTATTTCTAATAATATAACTTAATATCAAATACAATGATAGCTTTGATAATTTATATATTATATATAATGTACCTACTTAATATAATTTAAAACTAATAGTTTAATTATTTATTTCGTTTACGAATACAATGTTCAGTATCATAATTAAAAAGCGGGTGAGTGCGGGTGTCGCTCTCACTATAAGGTACTGCAGTAGCCAGTAGGTTAGAAGTAAGTGTCTGTAATTGATGGTGTTCAATTTTTAATTCAATGATGTAATATAATTTTATACGAAAAACGTTTCTGAGCGAAGACGGTTTGTCAGCCTAGGATATTATATTATATTATTTATATTGTTATTATTAAATGCAAATCACACACATAACACATTTCTGTGAGCATTTTATCTTTTCTAGGATGGCTATATATATTTTGTTTTCTTACTTTGTGTGCTTTAAAAAAACTTTTATTTTTTAATCCAATTGTTTTGTGTTGTTTGACATCTAGAGCATAACCAGTATTACAACCTGGTACAAAACAACAATTAACCATTTTTAATGTGTAGGTACAAAAATACAAAATACAAATAGTTTTATGTATAGTATAATATTATTGTATTTAAATAATCAAAGCAAAATAATAATAAAAATTATTTAAAACCTTATCATCTATTTATAAATTTAATATTTGTATGAATAATAAATAATCATGTATGAATCATCCATGTCCATGTGTCCATGTGCTAATTATTATATGTACCTATATAGTTTGTTTTATTATTGAAACCAATTTTAACCGAGATCTCTCTACTTTTGTATACATGTTTTGGATCTGATCCAGATCATAAAGTATTTGTAAGGAATAATAAATCAAGTTTAATTCGAAAAACGTACATAATCCCAATTATACTACATGCTATAATTAAAATAAAAAAAAACGTAAAACGTTTATAGCACTGCTATCGAACGACGCGTCCTGGTGGCAGAATAACCGAGCGACTTTTATTTTTATATCAATCCACCTTGACGGGCCCACAGATATACAAATATTTAATATTTTAAAATATTTTATTGGGTATTTACTATAATATTTCGATATTAAGAGCACGATTAAAGAATAAAGATATAATGGTTGCCCGACGGGCTATGTCATGACAAAATATCTATTTTGTCATGGGCTATGTCACGAGCGATATCACATGGTAATTGAAATTACTTTCAGAATCAGCTGCTGAACCTTAGATCATATACCATGGATGGAGCCATGCCCATATCGGCTGTGTAAACAATTTGAAGCACATATAACCGACGAGTCTCTGACATTGATGTTTGATGTGCGCATGCGCGCGAAGATAGCCGCCGCCTATTGGCCGCCTATTTTTATTATCAATCAGCAATCAACATATTCTGACTATGCGACCGCGACCGGTATCCTTACGCATGCGCACATCAAACATCAATGTCAGAGACTCGTCGCTTATATGTGCTTCAATATATCGAGGCATGGCTCCATCCATGGTATATGATCTAAGTGCTGAACTAACTCAGTGCGCTCTCTATCCGCAATAATAATGTTTTATTAAAATATTATGTAAAAATATATTCCCGCCTAATTTAAACTTTATAAGCAGTAAGATTATATCTTTAATCGTGGTAAGCACACAACTACCATAACCATTGATTAAAATCACGAATTTAAGATATAATTAGTTGTGAACCTTGGCGTGAGGGGGGGGGGGGATAGTATAAATCTATATTTTAATTTTTAATTGTGATTATTATTTTTATAATTTTAAAAATAATTATTTTATGCACGTTTTTTTAAGTATTTTTACATTATAATAGGTATTGTGTTTTACAAAGAAAATAATAAAGTGTTGTTTATCTTTCTGTTCTTATGAAGGTTTAAACCCCAGTACGTTTGGAGTACCTAAGGAAATTTCCTTGAAGGTTAAATGGGAGAAAGCTTTAGGCGTTTATGTCAATACCATTTTAAAAATGAAGACTAAAAACATAGATAAGTATATACTATATATAAAACATTAAATAAAAATAAAAATTTCAGATTCACGACCATGCCCATTTTGTAAATTATTGTAAATTGCGAAAACGATGTAATATTATATTAATATAGTACAATAGTACATAAATATTCCACTGCTGTTATAGAGCGCTACTTAATATTACTCTATGCCACGATTTAAGATACACTTGTTCCAATAGACTTTTGTTCCACGCATAGATAATGGAAGATTCTATTTTATGGAAAAAAGTATTTTGTGGAACAAAAGTCTATTGGAACACGTGTTTTGGAGAACAAATGCAATTCAATGTCCGGATTATTCTAGCTGATATCTATTATCTAGTCTATATTATTTACTCGATCGTAGACCACCACAAACTAAGATAATATCTGGTCCGCACTCCGCCGTCCGCGACGAATAACAAAAATCAATAATAAATATCATCTTTTAAACTATATTACTAAAATACTAAATTGGTACCTATTAGTAATTACTACAATTACTATCTTATTGTATAAAATGATAAGCATAATTACTATAAAATAATATAAAGTATTATTATATGATTATTTAAGTAATAAACTAATTAAGTATTTTGTGTTCCTTATTAATTGTTGAAATGTTAAAACAAACTTACACAGTTACACTTTGACATAATTTGTCATTTTTTGAAACAATGCTTAATCAATAGTATATATTGTTCAATATTAAAGAAATTATTTCTAAATGGATAAATTTCCAGATGCTAAGAGCTTTGCTTCTTCCAGTAAAAAAAATTCCAATGAAAAAGTAAGTCATGACACTCTTTAACCCTTATGATATTTGACATTATATGATTATACATTAATTTTCATACAAATTTACACTTTATATTTTACAACTGTTGATAGCTTATAATATTTACCCAATTATAAAAATAATTATGATTGAATAATATGTGTATGTCAGGACACCATAATTCTAATGTTTAGGTATTATAAGTTATATACATTATAAAAATGAATATCATTATTATTTTTAGAGTATTGATGCAGATTCTATGATTAAAAACATCATCTCTCAAGACACATTTGTTGTACATAAAGACCATCAATTGTATTCGGTAATAGTATTATTAAAATAATAATAATAAACATTAAGAGGACACCATACCCAAATTTGTTGTCTCCGTCTTACAAGTGTGTAATATCTTAAGTTTACTTTTAGCTTTGTTGCTTTGTAGCTACGTTAGTTTTAATATTAGTGTGAACGGTCAGTTAGATAGGTCATATCATCAAACTAAAAGGTAAGAACATTATATATGTTTGAATTTTGATTTTTTACAATATTTTACACTGATAACTCTATTAATATTTGAAAGATCATAAAAAACCGACACACAAACACAGAAATTATTACTTTAAAGTTTGATAATAGTTCAATTTGCTCTAATATTAAAACTATTGAAGCTAAACATGAACTGCTGAGGATCAATTTGATATGATACTCACTTGTAAAATTTAGATAAGAAATGCGGGTGACTGGTGAGACTTTCTTTTACTTAATTACTTAATAACAATTTTGTGATTGTTATGACATGAGAAAATCAAACTGTCTAACTGAATTCTAATTCATATCACAAACAATTTGATTGTTTCAATGATCAGATTATTTGTACTTGAGAATTAAATAATATACTTTTTTGTAACAAGATTATTATATAAATATTTTATTTAAAAGTAAGTATTGAACCAATATCGAGTAAACTAAAACAGTATTTTTTCAACAGTGTTTAATTGTTTTTATATTTTTACAGAATTTGCCAAAATGGATGATACCAAAATCTGGTTTCGTGCACCCATTGTATGAGCAGATTTGGCAGTACGTGAAATCTGATAGACGTGATAGAACTTGTGATACTCATTTAGTTTCACAATTATTGATGACTAGTGGTCTACCTGTTGATGTACTGGGTGGACTTTGGTCTATGGCTAATGTTGGTGTTGAAGGATCATTATCTCAACAAGAACTTTACATAATTCTGGCTCTGATTACACTGGTTCAGGTAATATTATTGAATCAAATATAGGTTAGTTGCACACATAGGGTTTTAGCCGTAGCAAATAATTGCCACCTATAATGTACTAGGAGTATATAAATGAAGCAAATAACTCAAATGTCACAGAATATTGAATTTTTGCAAATATCCTATTCTTTGAGTGGCAATTGACCGAATACCAATATCAGATAATAGATATAATTCAATATTTCCTAGAAATTATTTAATTGATAAGTGAGACTTTTTTGTTTTAGAATGGATATTCTGTGTCTAATGTGTCATTGTTGCAACATATTCATAAACCAATAATACCACAATTAAATTATACAATTATCGAGAAAAAACATAATGTATCAACAGTGAAATCAAATATTGAACATAAGCCACAACAATTAGCAAACAAGGCAAGTTGTATATCAAAAATTAATAATGAACATCAAAATATTTATACCAAAAACTTTCAACAGCCAAATTGTAATATCATTCCATCTGAAGAATACGACCCTTTAGCAGTAACATTCATAGAACCAAAAAATCAAATGTCTAAACTTATGTCTCCATTATCTACTAATCCTGAACCAAAATCTTTGGACTTTGCTCCAGTTAATGCTAGTTTTCAGACATTTGATGATGAGTTTTCAGATTTCCAATGTGCTCAATTTACGATCACTGACAGTAAAAATAACCAAGAATTTACAGATTTCCAATCAGCTTTTGATACATTGTCTTTTAAGGAAAACGCTAAGAATATTGATAAAGCTCCTAAAGTGTTTAATGACACATCAGTAGATGTTGCTTCAAGTTTGTCTGAAAACCAAAAAAATGTGATAACTAGCCAAGATGATATTCTTGATAAATATGAAGTATTTCGAACTTTGGCTGCAGAAACTGATGATGTTAAAAATATCATAAACCAAAATAATCATGATGATTCTTTGGAAGAAAAACCTGTTGAAAGTATTAAAGAGAATGTTAAAAATGATGTTTATGATGATGAATTTGGAGATTTCTTATGTGTTGAGGAAGTTGTAAGCAATAAACCTGACATTGAAGTGGATTGGAAAAATGTGCAAGTATGTATTTTTAATTTTATAACAAAGTTGATAGTAATATAATACATTTCTTTATAACTTTTTGCTGATGGAATGAAGAATTTAAGTTAATTTTTGAGAAAAAATAAACGTTTCTTTTTTTTATCTGTTGTGCCATCTCTCATTTATACAATATATTTGTGTAGGTACAATGCATAAATAAATGTTTAGAGTTTTTGCTAGAAGGTTTCACTACATTTTCAAACATATCTGATGAGAAAGTACTTATGGAAGTTATAAATAACGGTAAAGGGATTAACTACATGACACGTACGCATAACTAAATTTTGTACTACTTGAGAAACAAACTATTGAATTATTTTGTTGTGTATGTTTTAGAATTAATTTTGATAAGTCAAATTTGTCAGCGAATACTTAAAAACTGTTATTGTCCATCATTAGAAGATAGATTAAATGATGTGTTGTCTAAATTGGAAACATACTTAAATAATTGTACTATTCAATCAACTAATACTATAGAGGTAAATTCAATAATTTGTACATAATTATAAGATATATTTTAACTATTTAAAAAAACTAGGTTTTAGATTCAACAAAGGATTCCATACCATGTTACTTATGCAAATGCAATTGCAGTACAGATTCTACTGAATATATGTTAAACCTCTACCACTCATCTTGTATAAATTTATTGATGAATTTTGTTCAAACATCTCACCTTTCTGTTAAGTAATACATGTTATAATTTATTATTTTTTTTACTAGACCTCTTTTCTGTAAACATTTTATCCCTACATTTATGTTACTTGTAGTAATTATTTTTATTTATTGAATTGTTATTATATTATTATGTTTATTAAAGAGAATGATTTTTATTATACATAAATATGTTTATTCTATCATTATATTATTCAATAAAATTAAAATCATTGAAGAAACCAATATTTATAATTTAATTTTTGGGTAAAAATACATGGTATAATAGTATAAATAATTATAAAAAAACTGTAAACATAGAATACACTTATAAAATAATAATAACTACCTAATAAATAGAATTAACAATAAATAAATAAATAAATAAGTATTAACTACCTAGGTATAAAATATATAGAGCACCTAAAAATAATAACAAAAGATATATTTAACTAAGTTACAGACATTACAGTTTAGTAATTTGAAATAAAGCAGTAATTGAACAAATGCTATAATTAGATTAATTTTTAACGCTCAGATAAAAGAATATAATGACTGCTAATAATTACACTAGGTATATTATATTGTGTTCTATATTATAATCATTTTTGGGAATCAGTCAGAATAAAAGTTGTTTATAAACTGTGAAAATTAATTATTTTTTTATTTTTCATCTTCTTCCTCATCAGACTTTTCATCCTTAGATTCTTCATCTTTTTTTAATAGTAATGGAAACATCCCCAAAAAGCAACCTAGAGTAACTCCAAGTGTTCTCCCCTAATAATAATAAGAATTAATACAACATTTAAAACTAAGAAGTATGTAAATACTAAAACCAAAGTATAAATGATTAAACAATAACTTCTTACTTTAAATAAAAATGAAATGGTACCTATACACTTTTAATTCTCAAAATATATGATGAATAAAGATAAATAGTAAATATTTCTTGACAAAAATGCTTACACATTTTAATAAAATTATGATTTGATTATAAATCTAAAATAATTATTTCTAACTTGTATTTAAATGAAGAATTTATTTACTCTTCAGTTATAACTTTTGGTTTAATATGATTTTAACCTTACTAAATTAGCAGCTCGTCTACTACAATTCATATCCAATTGAATAGGTGTTAGATTTGGAGGTTTTAAACCAAGTTTGATTACCAATTGTTCCACATAATATGAAGAGCCAATTCCAAGAATATCAGAGAAAGTATTACCAATTGCAGCTGCAGCCATTGTCGATATAGTAATTACAGCACCAACCGTTCTTTCAATTGATTCACCCTGAAAAATTAAGTATGGTCATAAAAACATCTATATTATATACTAATAGTAATGACAGTAGGGCTAGGATTTATATGCGATAAAAAATTGTGAAATATGCATTTGTTTTATTAAAAATATGCTAAAATATACCACATAAATATTATTAAATAAACACATTTTCTATAACTTTTTTTAAAATTACTTTAAATAAATATGTTAAAATACACCATTAAAATATGATGAAATGAACATTTAATACAAAAATTAAAAAAAAATCTAAAATCTATAAACTTCTCTGTTATCTTTAAATGTATTTAAGCTATTCAAATAAATT
This sequence comes from Nasonovia ribisnigri, assembly GCA_027563435.1. Lineage (NCBI taxonomy): Eukaryota > Metazoa > Arthropoda > Insecta > Hemiptera > Aphididae > Nasonovia > Nasonovia ribisnigri. The sequence continues at coordinate 62,226 of JANEHU010000843.1, read as the reverse complement.
ACATGAAATAATAGCATGGTGCTTTAGATTTTCAAAAGTAAACAATCTTCTGTTTCTGACCTTAATACATTTTTATATTTGCTAAGACTTCACATGACGTAATTTTTGCATATTTAAATTTTGTTACTTTTCCAGGAGTTATATATTTGAGAACATGTAAAATAGGTAACCTTCAGCATACGAGTTTGCACGATAAGATAAGATAGATTAAATTACTTTTCATTATTTTTGTACAACGATGAAATTAATTGTAACAAAATATACCATAGGACATGCATTTTTTGTATTTTTGTAATTAAAATATGTAATATCATAAATTTTTTTTCAAATTATGCAAAAATATGCATTTTATTCCAAATATGCAAAAACATGTAAAAAAAAAAATACCACCATTTACCTTGTCATGAGCTGATTTGTGGACATTATTAACAAAAGTAGTAATAAGAAGTTGCAAAAAAACATACCAATGCATATAAATCCTAGCCCTAGTAATGAGGCTATTAAACTAAAAAAGAATTTAATTGTTTTCATACACATATTAACATCACGGAGTTGTCCAAAAATCCAAACATAATAAAAGGAATAGCATTTTGCAATCCCACTGTTGAAGAAAAAATTGATCAAATAACAATGTTAATTTTAAATAAGTATTTATTACATACCTCTAAATAATTGTGCTCTAGTTGGTTCTGGTACAGTTTCCGCTAATTTAAATTAAATATTAAACAGAATTAACATATAAAATATGTAATAGTTGTATTAATTAAATTTTTTTTTTAATTAGAGTGTAATGGTTAATATTAAGTGATAGTTATCTTACTATTAGTTTCTTCTATCCATTGTAAGAAATAAATAATATTTAGACAAAATTATTAGTATTAAAATGATGAATTAGCAATATATAATTTAATATAATAATATACATTTAGAGTAAATATAAAGTAGGTAGGTACCGTATTTTTTTAATATCCATTCTTCTGGCAATGGACAGTAAGAGCCTGTTGGATCTACATCTCCTAGTTCAGGAACTTTACTGGGGCGTCCAAACTTTGAACGCCATCTGAACCCTGCCAATTGACCTATAGGCCAATATAGATGACTTATGTTTATTTCAACATATAGTAAGTAAATGCTAAACATTTTTTATTTGGCGTAAAGTAAATAAATCTATGGTTGATGAAAAATGTTAGTCTAATTTCAGCTTCAATATAGGAATTAAAAAGGAATAGATGTTGAAAGTTTTGAATAAAGATTTCATGCAAACAGTCCAAAACATGATAGCCTTAGAAGGTACTAAACCTCGATATTCTGCTTTGGTCTCTTCTGATTCGTAATGATTTAAGCACCAAACCAAATTGTCCCTTTCTTCGTTTGTCAATTTCATTACTAAAGTGTGAGCCTTTTCTTTAGATAACGATTTATCGTCATCCTGTTCTGAGTTTGTAATTGCTGCTGTACATAGTCGACTGACCATAGTAACGTTTTTTATTCGGCTTAACTCCCAGACACATAGGGTATTTTTCCACATTTTATTTGATATTGAACACATTTTGAATTAATACACGAAATTTTTTTTAAATTATTCAGTTAAATGTATTTTAATAATACCTAATAATTAATCTAATTTCAAAAATTGTTCGAAGTTTAATAGGACAGTGACATAAATTTCAGTAAATAGTAATTAGTACTATAGTATCCAAATATCTAGTGGTAACTCAAGTAACTAATATTAAAAAAATAGTAAATTACGAAATTAAAATATTATCGTCACTACTGACTAATCAGTAATCACTAATAAGTATGAACTAAAATATAGCAGTAGTAAGAAGTTATAATTTATAAGTTATAAGCATTGAATTCTATGTTATAATTAACGATAAACAAGTAAGTACTAAGTAGTAACGAGTTCATGTCATCATCACTCGACAACCACCCACATAGACATAATAAACATAGTATAAATATAGTATATAGTATATAATATATATACGCCAGCCAACGGCCCACAGCCCCACCCACACGGCCCACACTTCAAAATTCAAATCAATACTTTGTTATATTTTATGATAATAAATTTATACCAAGTTCAGTACACGTTACCAAAATAATCCAATACCACGGTACATAAATATCAAGAAATTTGGAATGGTTTTAAATTTTTATATACCTGTGGGCCACGGACTAAGGTATATCTTAGTCCGTGCTGTGGGCTAATCTCACATTGTTGTTTAAAACCTTAGATCATATTATTAGTGTCTATTTAGTTTATACTGTCTAGTCACAGACTTCTATACTACCCTAGAACAATACTGATACTACACTTCTATTATATTATAGAAATGAGAAATCTGTGTGTCCAGTATACGATCTAAAACTAGAGAAATTCATATAGGTCTATGGAGTAATTTTACTCAATATGTTTTATAATAGTTGTACTATCTCGTTATCTCCGATCTTCATGTTCATGATAATAGATAACATTATCATCTAAAATATCATATTATATTCATATTAAGATTCTACAACACTGTTGAACTGTGATCAAAACATTCAAAACGAAAAATTGTAAATATCTATTATCTACTTCTACTATGTCGCTAATCATTAATCATTATGCATTTACTATTTACAACTAAACTTTTGCTTCGTTGACTCGTTTCACTAATTTATCGACAAGTCAAACTTTTTCAAACGATCCGCGCACAGCGATTGGTCAAGACGTGTCATCGATTTCCATTTTTACTTTTGGTCTTCAATCTACTGTATTAATTTTTACTGCTAGGCATGCCTTATTGATATATTTTGTTTATGCAGAACCTTAATTTTGAATATAAATACTTATTGCACGATGACAGGCGACTGATATTATTGTAATTATGAGGCAGTCATAAAACAAACCAGAAAGACTGACTTTGGTACCCATTATGTAGTACTGTAAAAAACAGCAGGCTATACGATTAATTTTTAATATTATTACGTCTTGATTGTTATTGGCATTATTGCAATCACAGTGTGGCTCATAACTCTCAGTTGAATAAAATTTAAATTCCTTGTTATTTGAACCCTTGTTGACTGCCTTAGTAGGGCTGTTATGGATAGCTGTCTTGAATAAGATTGTAATTTGTATGTGCTAATATATGTATGACTGCACTAGTTATAACACATTTTCATAATATATTATATGGTTTTAAATAAATTGGGTTCATTTTGTAAATTAGTTTTTCATTTAAATATTCTCCAGAGCCTATTAAATAATTTTCTGTTAATTTTGTCCATACTATGTACATAGGTGCATGGGTCTTTTCTCATTTATGAGTCAAACTATTGTATTATTATGTGCTTGACCATTTTTTTTATTGTGTCTTTGATGATTTAAAAATTTGTTTAGTTACAGAATGAAAATTAATTAATTAATATTGACTCATTTTATTTGAAATGGAAGGACACCGAATAGATCAAGAAAAACAATCTTTAATGAATATATTAGAATCACTAGATCTGGGTTCATCTGAAGTATTTATTTCTTTCTATGATTATATTATATTATATAAATTATTATACCTAGTTTGTTATTATTTTTATCTAGATTGATGACACAGAGTTCAATATTCCTAAAGTCAATGATATTCCTACCATAGAAAGTATATTAAATGATGAAGATGTTTCTTTATTAAGTGAAGATGATGGAACTGTCTACCAGAGCAAAGTAAATTATTTCTTATAACTTATTAAAACATTACATATTATTTCTAGCTATAATTAATACGCATTTAATGAAATGAAGGTACATATTTAAACATTTTAATACATTGATATAAACATACCTAATAATTTAATTAAGTAGTATAAAAATTAATAATATTTTATTTTAGTTAAAAGTGCCATGGTATGATTCAGGAGCTGATTCTGTTTCATTAGGTAGCTCAAGTAGTAGTCATATGAACACAGAACTGTTACCAAAATGCTTAAACTTAAAATCCGATCCTGGACGAATTTTACGGCACACAATTCTGAAGCCTGTTTCTAATCAAATGCATTCTTTTTGTGTAAGTTTATTAAATTTACTTCCTCTTTAAAAAATTATGTTTATACACATTATAAGCATTTAAATATTTGTATTAGGAACGTTTTGATGCTGGACAACCTACTGCTATTAAGTTTTCACTTCTTATTGCCATTGGTACAAGCAAAGGTTTTATAATTTTATTTGATTCTTTACAAACATTCCAATGGTATCACGAAGCTGTAAACTATGGTGCAGTATCCGCAATAGATTTTAATCACGATTGTTCTCGATTAATTGTTGGATACATTAATGGAACAATAATTGTGTTTGATTCTTCTTCTACTACTTGTAAGACACTAAGAGTTATGAATGATTCACATACTCCAGGTACTACGGTGTTGCACATAAAAGTGAGTATTAAATAAAACTACTTTGATAATCATGTTTTAATTTTATTGACAAATTTAAAGTCTTTTTCCATAAATTATATTGTATTCATAAATTTTAATTTTAGTTCTCAGATTTGCCGAATTTAGCTATTGTAAACAATAGTGCTGGTTCTGTGTTTGAGTTAAATTTTAAAAGAAATTTTGGTATACGTAGTGTCGAATCAAAATGTTTATTTTCTGGTGGCCGTGGAAAAGTGTGTTGTATTGAACCATTATTATTTAATCAATTAGCTAGTCATCCTATGAATGGCTATGTAATAATTGCAATGGCTACTTTATCTAAAGTAAATTTATTATTATTTGCGGGCTACTTGCAACAACAATAAATTATGCATACGTTGATAAAAAATTATTTCAAATTTAATTTTAAGGTAATCATTGTTACAATTCGGCCAAATACTGAACTACTGTTATCAAACAATATAACTTCATCGCGTCCATGTTTACCATTACTATCTTGGCAGTTTGTCATAATACAATTTAATAAAACATCCAATTCAAGCCATAGAATTATGGACCCAGTATTAGCTTTCACACGAGATGATACAGTTTACTTTTATCAGGTTACCTTTCTTAATGTGATTTTCAAATGTCTACGTAATAAATATTTTGATTCAATAATATTAGGTCAATATTAATGATCAAGATGGTCTATGTTGTTGTATTTTACAAAAAATAAAACTATCATACACAATATTAGCATGCAGCTGGATGAATGCTCGCACTCTATTGACTATGGACTCATCGGATAAAGTTTATCTTGTTGATGTTCGTGTAGGAGATGAAATGGAACAGTCAGATCTTTTGAACATTTCCTTAGTTCACACTTCTAACTATTACAATGGCACAGATAGTCAACATTTAGTAAGTAATTAATCTATTGACTACTTTATCAACTACTTAACTATATTATAATGAGTCTACCATTTTTATGAATCTATGGTTCTAGGATAAATGTTGCTATAGTTCAGTCCATGGTTATAATAGTCAATTAGTACTGTTAGGAAAGAAGAGTGTTCATATTATTAGTATTAGAAGCTGGATTGAACGTCTTGATAGTTTAACTGACAAAGTAATAATCCTAATGTTTTTCATTTGCAATAAATTACAATTTTCAAAATTGTTTATAGAAACTATTTAGTGATGCATTGCAATTAGGTGTGGATTTTTTGGAAGAAAGAGGAAAAGCCGTTCTTGGTCTTAGAGGAACACGAGCACATAGACATAAAATAGTTAAAGAAAAGGTATTTATTTATGTTCAGTTATTACTTTAATATAATAATAATTAATAAGTGAAGTACAGTAGCACCTCATTTATCTGGACCCCATTAGTCTAATCCGGAAAGTAGTTTAATAATACATTCTATAAGTGCTATCAGAAAAATTATTGGAATATCTAGTTATTTTGTATTTTGTTGAACCTAAAACTGAGTTGCATTGTACCTATACTATTATATTTAATGAGATACTCATTTTTTTTCACTGGCCAGTGTTTAAATATGTACCTTTGCTCATTTGGTTATTTTGTTTTATCAGAACTCATTAATTTGGAAAACCTCGAGCCTCAATTAGTCCGGTTTAATTAGGTTGTACTGTATATTTATTAGTTATATGTTAAACATTTTGTTTTATTAGGTTATAAACATTGTTGCATTATACATTGATTCTATGGTCGATATGAATAACTCAATAAATTATAAGGAAGGCATTCCTATTGTATTTGACATAAGTGTACATCTACAAAAAACGTAAGTCACATGTATAACTATAATGTATATATAAAATATTTATAAATAAATTTATGCAATTAGTACATAATTTATATTATAATACACTAATTCTAAAGTAAATTTTTAACAATAAACAATAATTTATAAACTTTTTTTTTTTAGAAGTCTATTGTTTAATCGCTTATGGGATGGAGTAGAGTTAATTGAATCTTCTTGCAAAATTTACTTGGAATGTTTAAAGAACTATTTACTCGAAGGTCAATTTGATGAAGTACCAACAATCATAGTTCAAAAGTTATTTACATACCTTACACACACTAATCAATTAGAGGTACTTAATTTATAATATTTGTTGATCGTCAAATATAATTAATTTTATTACAGGAGCTTGAAAAATGTATTCTCAATGTAAAAGTTGAATGTTTAGACATAGAACAATCTTTAAACCTATCAAGAGCTCATGCATTGTATGATGGTCTCATAAGTATTTGGACTAGGGCATTAGAAGATTACTTAGCACCCTTACAAGAACTTATTCCTAAAATTGTTGCGTTGCCAAATGGAGGTATATTGTAAATAAGTGCCCAGTATCTTTAGTATACTGATAAAATACTAGTATCAAGTTCTTAAATAACACACCAGTACTTACATATTTTTTAATACTTTTAGAGTATATAGATAATACAATGAAACTTGGAAACAAAATTTTGATTTATTTAAGTGGGTGTTTACTAGGCATTGCATATCCTAATAGAGGTTATATTCCTCAACATTTACAAGACACAGTTAGGAATAATATTGTACAATTTCTGTGCTCTCAACATAGTATAAAAGCAAATGATGATGAAGATATATATCCATACCTTAGGTAAATATAATATATTTGTTATAAAATACTACATTTGCTAATTTTGTATCATCTATAACAGCGATTCTTAACCTATTGTTCAAGTCCATAGTACTTAGATACATCAAATATATCTTATTTCAATACGTTATTAATTATACCTACAAATGATTGCCTTTAAAATTATTATGTTTTTATCTATAGAATTTTGCTTAAGTTCAATACAACTGAGTTCCTAAACGTCTTTTCAATGGCATTTTCTGATTGTCGTTTTATGGGTCAACAAAAACAACGTATTTGTTGTATTTTAACATCACTTATAATGAACAGTAAAGATTTAAAAGTAAGAATTTAAATTTGTAATATATTTTAAATTCAATTCCATAATTTAAAATTATTTTTATATTTAGTCCAATCAGCTAGGTTTAGTTTACGCGTTTATAGTTCGTTGGCAACAAGAAGATGGTAATTTTATGAAACCTGATAAACGTGTTTTTGAAAATGTAACATCAATGTTGATATCAATGGAACAAACAACACCTATTGAAGATAGAGAAAAAGCATTTATACAATTAATACGCTGTGGAGCATTTGACAATAGTCCTGATTTGTTGCAAATTGCAGAAGAAGCAAAATTGTAAGTTGTAAATTTAAACCCATGGCTCGAGGTAGTTCTCATGAATTTACATTGTCACTGTGTTATATTCAAATTCAATGATAATCATTGCCTACTAACAGTGATTCTGAGGAGAAATTCAATTTTTTCAAAAAACATTGCATATAATTTATTGGTATATCATCAACCATTATTATTAACTTTTAAGTTATAAGTAGGGCCTGGATTCAAATGCTTTATAAACCGTCAAAAAATGTTCTAAAAAAGGCTAAAAATGTGTTTCAGTAATAATGCCCTTACAAATTGACATATAAAATTATTTTTTAATACAATGTTTTATTAGGTGCACCTACCTAAAATAAAACGTACAGTAAATTTAAAATAATTTACTAAACATACATTAATTAACCATTATTCAAAAAATAAAAACCGCGATTTTATGAAAATTTGATTAGAAGTTCAGAGTGCTTATAAATTATAATCATGGCATACAAATTTTACTATTGGATACACGTTTTTCCCGCTGTATCGGCCTAAGTGGTTTAATAGTCAAAAGATGAAATTTTGGACCAAAAGGATATTGTCCCTCCTCCCTAAAAGACAAATTGAATCTGCAACTGAGGTCGCATAATATATAAATATGCATTAAAGTTAACAAATTACCAAAAGATGCTAAAAAATGCAAAATAAAAGTTTCACTGTTGAAGTATCTGATTCATGAAACAAATTATGTACTTTGTATCATATTCAGGGCCCTAGTTATAAGTTGTTATTGACATACTGTATAATGGTAAAGTAGGTTTATAGTCTGAAAACTTAAAATTATTCTAAATATTATAAACATTTATTTGTAGGTACATAAAAAATAAACTTATGTAAACTCAATACGCCAGTCTACAGTATAAAATTTATCACCCCGCCACTCTTGTTTGTTATCGCCCCTCCATAAATAAAAAAAAAAAATTCAATGTATAATATTATTTTATTTTTTATTTTATTCAAAAAATGTATTCTAATTTTAAATTTAAAAAAAAGTATAATAATGTTAAATTTTAAAAAATATATTAAAGTATAGTATAAAATTTAAATTCAAAAATGTATTGTATGTGTGATGTATTTGTAACATAATAAAATAAAATAAATGAATTTATAGTTATGGAAGCCAGAACTCAGAAATATCTTTAAGTATAGTTTCAAATGCGTCTTGTTCTCCAAATAAAATCTGCCAAATACGATTCTAGGAAATTTCTGTTAGTTCCACGACGCTTTTTATTGCCCCATTTAGTAGAACCCAAGTTAGTCAATGTTTTGGGTGTGTGCCCCTGTTTTCAGATCGACAAAATTATAAGTGTGGTTAACAGTATTATGTTTGATTTTTAATTTTTTTTAAATTTAAAATTAGAATACATTTTTTGAATAAAATACAATAATATTATACATTAAAATTTATTTTTGTTTATAGAGGGGCGATAACAAACAAGTACCAAAAATCCCATGTAAAACCTGTATGTTGCTCGCTCAACTGAGAAAATCTAAAATTACAATTCTTAAAGATTCTATTAGATTGAATTAATCATTTTTTTTTTCAGCTATACTGTTTGCAGAGAAATTTGTTCAGAACGTGGAGAATTTAGTCAGATGTTCAAATATTATATACTCGATGACTCAAACAAATATCAAATATTTTCACTTATCAGTTCTAAACCAGAATATTTTGAACAACTTTCGTATGATAATCTGAAGGTAATTTTTGAATTTACGTTTAATATCCTGTGTTGGATTAGGTTATTGGCAATAATAGCCACAGTTTAAAGGTTATTTTTTCCATAGTAGTCAAGTAAATGGCCAAAAAATATACATTGTTGTATACCAAGTTTTCTTGGTATTTTAAAAAAATAATTAATTTAACCTAATGTATTGCATAATACATTAATATTTTGATAATATAATAAAAGTCAATAGGTATAAATATATTAAAATGGATATGATATAACCTTGTTGTATTCATAAAATATGCATAATATAATTTTTGATATGGCTTTAAAAAAAGTAATCTTAACTTCTTTGGTTTTCATTACACTCTAAACACAATATAGCTTCAATGTTGTACAATTTTTATATTTGGTATTTACCATACGACCCTAAAATTGTATTGAATTAACATATTATATAAATATTAAATAACATTATAAAAAATAATTAAATGACATATATTTGGCCAGTATATTTTCTTTTATTTCAATTATCTTATATTTTTATATAAAATAATAAATTGAACAAACAAGGTTCGGAAATTCAAAATCATATAACATTTACATAAAATATAAAATAAATTATTTTGAATGAATAAAAATTAACTAATTATGTCAAGTTGACACAAGTTACTTTATTTGTGGACTAGTAGATTTATTATTAAGGACGCTAGAAATTAGTTGAAAGTAGAAACTAATGAGATACTATGTTAAAAGTATAAATTGCGTATTTACTATTTAATACTTTAAGAGTATTAAGTTTCAAGCCCTAGTTAGATATAATAATTCAATAAAAATGTCCAATAGCCGAGTTCATTATAATGATTTAGAACAAGTAACATAGTTGTAGTTTTATAATATTATGTTAATATAATATAAATATTGGTACATCAAAATGGTATCTAAATACAATTAAATGCTTTTTAAAACCATACATCCCCAGTTCTCTTATATAATTAATTTTGTCATATTGTAAAGATTGGGTCATTAAAATATTAGGGTACATAGTACATGTCTACTCCAGTACCTACTGCTCTTATATGAGTCCAATCAGATCTTAGGAAACATACTCTAAAATTAAAATGTCTACCTTTATTTTTATTTACTCATATTTATGTATTTTGTGAAAATAATATTGTTGTATATAATTTCATAACTAATTTAGTATTTTTTTAATACAATTTTTGTAGCTTTATTTAACTAGGATAGAGAACAGTACCAATTGATTCAAACTGACTATTCTAATAAATATTTGTTTTTTAATTAAAATTATGTATGACTCAAATTTAATAAATACTAATAATAATAAGGTATAGGTTTTACTGGAAATAGATACAGTTCGATGTGGAGTGATATTCGGAACATTTTATCCACACCTTGTATATGATGTTTCTAATCAAATAAAAACAAATTACCAGAGATACCTTTTTTTAAAAGGTGCAATGTAAGTAAATTATTTCAGTCTTGTTATTTCTGAATGTCAAAATGATAATGACGTAAATAATGCTTAATAATTTACTAAAATGTTTATTCAATAATATTTTTAGACCGTACATAAATTCTGATGTGAAACTATGCACTCGTTATTTGGAACTGTTATGTCAACATGAACCCAATGCTGTGATGGATTTTGTAAAAATGAATGATTCATTACATTTAACAGAAGCAATGGCTGTAAGAATTATAATTGTATTGTATTGGATTTTTTTTATTTAATTGTATGTTCTGTATTTTTGTTGTCTTAGGCTACAAAAATGGCAGGATTAGACAATGTCACAGCTATATTTCTGGAAAGATTAGGAGATTTCCAAGGAGCGTTTGATTTATTGTTTAGTAAACTACAAGAAGCTATTTTGCAGGTTTGTATTTTAATTTGTAAACATAATTAGTCAGTGCAATTTTACAATGTTTTTCTTAGGCAAACGCTGTTGAAGAATGCACTGAAGTTTTAGTGGCTTTAGCTCAAAGAGGATCTGCTGTGCTTGATCCAAAAACTACATGGTTACCAATCTTACAGTGTCTTCTTAGTCTTCAATCCCATGGTATTTTTATTTTTAATGTCTTTCTCTTATTAAATTTTTACTTTATTTCATTTGGATTTTTTATTATTTAGATCATTTACAAAAAGTTTTGGATAATAGTGATCTTAATTTAGCCACTGAAATGCATTTGCTTTTGAATAGTTCAACAATAGTTAAGGGTACATTCGGTCATTTCAGAAATCTAATAATGGGTGAGAGGTTGACAGAATATTGTTGCGTTTTAAACATTTCAATAATAATTGTTGTCCTACATCTTAAATAATATTTAATATTATAGTATCTTATATAATATTACTTATAGATATTGTATATTATTTAATGATATATTGAAATTAATATAATTTAATTTAGGTTTAATTGATAAATGTCAGTATGAACAAGATGTATTAAAGTCCTTTGAAACATTACTCCATACTGATTTACACAGCAAGTTAGCTGAGGCAATAAATGTAGCCAAACAAGGCGTTAGTAATCCTATAATATGTTCATCATGTAATCAAAAAATTATTATGGAACCAATGTTTGTTTTCAGGTGTGTATTTTCTTTGGATAATAGTTTTAAGTGTAGATTATGGATATGTTATAAAATATAAATATAAGTTCAATATCTTATATTAAATTTAATCACAAATCCCACTTTCGTGATTCCTCTAATTTTTTTTTAAACAATTTGCACAATATATTAATTTTCTATTAGGTCCAAGGTCACGACATGTTGCATGGGGATCCTTTTGTTGAGTTAAAGCTAAACATTATTAACCCTCTTACAGTTAAATCACTTCAATAAGGTAGATTGATTTTATGACCCCAAGTAAAATATGTTTGATACCACTGGTTGTCGTTGCCAACAAATAGGTATCATTTGCTGGCTTGTTCGTAATTTGGTTAGTACATTATATGCCATGGGTTGGCCAAATTTTCACAGCACACAAAAATATTTTTCATTGTTTACTCTTGCGTTAGAGAAAAAAGATAGTTAGAAAATAGTATTTATTATTTAAAAAAAATAATATTTTTTAATAAACCAGTTGGAAACTCACTGTTTACAGTCATAATATTTTGTACTTAGAAAAAAGTGGCTTATTCCAAATTTACTCAATATTTGCTTCAACATACATACTTAATGTGTAAAAATGTATTTTTGACAATGATGAATAAATTATTTGAAAAAAAACATAGGAGTAATATATTATTATTGAATGAAACTTAGGCTGCTAGTGTTTCATTAAAACATTTAACACTAACAAAATAGGTACACAACACAACTGATACAAATAAGATTTTAAGAATTTAGATGAACTAAAATATTTTCAGTGAACTATTTTTTAAGACCTCCGTCACCCTGAGAAAAAGTTGTTTGTATGTATCTATAAACATATTATATTACCGACACATTAATTTTTTTTAATACTTAGGGTACAAAATGTTGGCACATGACCTGAAAAAAGTTTTCCAACTCTGTTATATAACATATTCTGCAGAAAGTATATTTATTGATCAAATATATCCATAGACCTTATACCTTAATATATCAGTCATTGAACAAAATTCTTTCTGTTTAGGCCTTAAACTTTAGAACCATACAATGTATTATTTGGTTAAAACTCATTGCCCCAAAGTATTCAATTCTATTATTGATTATACTTTATACAATATACTCAATGATAATAAACATACATATATATATTTTTTTTAAATAGATGTGGCCATGGATTTCATTCTGATTGTTTGGGTTTGAATACAATTTGCACGTACTGCATCTCAACGAATATACAAATGTAGTATTAAATACTTACCTATTTTATATGTTAACCATTGTTAAATATGTTTTACTTGATTGTTTAATTATTAAAATATAGTCAATTAATAATATAATATTTATTGTATTTGTGATTGATAAATCATTTTGGTTTTACCCTTCCCCATCCTAATCATATCCAGTTTCTACTGCCCTGCTACACCGTTCTAGTAGTGTTTGAGCAGTCACTCAAAAAAAAAAAAAAAAAAACCATTAAAATGTTTTAAAAGTAATAAAAATGTTGGGTGGCACTGTTAGAACTGAATTTTAGACAGAATATTTTTTTCATCAAATAATTTTGTTTAACTTATATAAATAATTTTAAATGTTCATTAGTTCTTTAAATTTTATTTGAGACATGTTGAATAATTTATAATACAATACATACATGCATAATAATAAAAATTCATTACTATAATATATTAACATTATATCATAAAGAACTAATTTAAAATACAATGTATACCTAAATATTTAAGGTAAAAATAAATTATAAATTATATATTTTAAATATATACTTGAATTATTATTTTAACATACATATATGCATACAAAAATATTACTAAAATAGAAAAAGGTTGAACAGAAATCTTCTGTATTAGCAGTAAATGTAAATTAAGAGATCTATAAATATTTGAGAAACAATTTTTCATAAAAATGTTTATAGCCATGGGTACCATGCTGGATCCATTCGGCATAAATTGTCAACTGATGATGCTGCACTTACAATTGTGCTTACCTTATTATCAGTACCATCAAAATTTGCTAGACTATTTAGTCTGTGCATTATGGAATTAACCGCTTTTGTAACCATGCTAATGATTATGTCACCAGATATTTCATCTCTATCGGTTGAAAGTTCATCTTCCAATTTCTTTAATAAAAATACATAAATTATTATTATTTACATGACAAAATAATGGATATATTGATTTACTTTTTTATAGGAAGTGATCATTTCGTCTCTGAGTATAGCCCTAAGAATAGCTTGAACTTTGTTGTTAGGTTGATTAAAACACCGAGCTGTTGCCATAATACTTGCAGTAAGTGGGCCGTTTTTACCGATATCAGTCATTAATTCAACAAAGTTGGGAGTTAATCTAAAGGGAACAGGTCGATTGGAAACTAGTTCACCTAAAATTTATATTGAATTAATTGTACTAAATATATAAATATAAGTTAATGACAGAAATAACCTTTTTTGTCGTCTACATCAAACTTGAAGTATGAAGCATTGAGCAACCCAGAGTCTTGATGTATATACATCATATCAGGATTAAGCCTGGTAAGATGTAATACATACTCAGCCAAACATGATAAAGATAATTGAAGTGTAAGCTAGATAAATAAATTATTATAAATTTATGAACTAAATAGGTATAACAAAATTCATAGTTTTTAACATATTTAAAAAAAATCATCTGTACCATTTTTCTAAATGTCCAATAATCTGTAGGTGAAGCATATGTTAGAGTTGCCCAATTTTTCAATATATGGCTTTGACAATAATTTTTCTGTACTTCTAAAAATACATCCAAAAGCATTTGAATATTAGCTTGGGTCCCTTGATTCTAGAAAAGAAGAAATTAAGTTTAAAAAAAATTAATCACCATCACATTAAGAGGATGCCACAAATTAATTTATTGTTTTTTTTTACAAGTGTATAATAATATAACAAATTTACATTTATTTTGATAGTTCAAGTAAATTCACTATGTTACCTATTAATAATATATAGAAAACAATTTCTGGTTAGCTTCTTTAATTGTTTTAAAAATAATATATTACTTGAATATTAGCTAGGCGTTGATAATAGTGTTCTATACAATCATCATAAGGTTGAGATGTGCTTATTGACTTAAAAATGTCAAGTAATGATAATGATGAAGGATTATCTTCAACAAGCCGTTGTTGTGGTGATACAGCAACAACCCTGGGTACTGTATAATATAAAAATCTGCGAGAAGTTTCCTAATAATAAAAGTTATTATATTTTAAGATTTTTAATTAATTGTATAAAATTAAAATAATTAGTTAGTTTATATACCTTTTGTTTGGTCAGGTAATGATTTAACATCCTTAATAATTGTAAGACTCGTTCTTCACGTCTTGTATCTCCTAAACCAGCATCATGCATTACCAAATAAGAATATAATTTTCCATTATGACCGCGCATAACTAATCTTCTGGCTGACGTATTATGCTTTTCAACTATTTGAACTCTTGGCATAAAACGAGCAATTTTCACATAATAATGTGAATGCTAAAAATATATATATATTTATCATTACAAATTTTTCTATAAACCTACTAGTTATAAACATCTTTTCACATTTAATGTTCAATCTTTTTATTTTTATTTTTAATTTGATTTATTTTTTAAGCATAAAATAAAGATTAGTAATTAAAGAATATACAAATAAAAAATAATAGTTAAACTATTAGCATGGTTTGACAAGAAAAGATATACCAGTTATCAATCAGAATTAGTGTTCAGCTATTATTTTGGATACTTGTACTTGAATGGAAGACTATCAAAGAGCTTAAAGTAAGCAACATTTCATGGATTTACTATAAGCACATAATTAAGCTTTAAACATAAATCATTAAGATAAGCTTTGGACTTTTTTTCTTTGGTTAATAACTAATAAGCTTTTTTATACAATTAAATAGATTTCAGGTTTTAGGTGTATTATTTTTAAAACTACTAAACACTATTACAAGTTCACATAATTAAAGTTTCAAAATTCATACCTTTGGAAGTAAAAATTCTCCAGGAATTTCAATTTCAGCAGTTTGAAGACTGAAATTACTAAGGAATCTACATTTTTCTTCAATTAAAAAGGATCTATAAATAAAATATAACCATTTCAAATATATTTACAAATAGTAATTTTTCAAATATTATATTACTTTGGTAAAAGTCTAATTTTAGTCTCTAATATTTTTATCCACTTTTTCATTTTTGAAATCATGTGATGTAATTTCATGGCCGCAGGCAAAGAAAAATCAAAATCAATAGAAAACTGTTGTTTCATTTTTTGGAAAACTGGATCTTGAATTGTTGTCTGAGCCCGTTTCGCTAAACTCTCAGAACCTGAACCTGGAAATGACCCTTTAGTTGATATAGCAGCACTATTAGCCATATTACTTGCTAATAATTCTGAAAATAAATTATCTAATTAAACACATGATTCTAACATAAATATGCTTCAAAATAAATTTTACCTATTCCAATTCCAAATGTTGATACTAATTTTTTAATGAAATTTAATGTATGAGGTGTTATTTGGGCATCTGCAACAGATCCTCGACTGTCAAAAGCAATGTTATAACATTTTGCTAATCCAAGACGAAGTTGTCTAAGTACTTCTTCATACCAATTTTCTCTGAACCAAACCATCTAGAATGTATGTATAAAATATTATAACTAGTCAGTAGTGGACTAGTTTGATGGCCACTATTCTATAGCACAGTGGGCTGGTACAAGCTTATAAGCCTAGGGCCGCTATATTTTTTTTTTTGTATAATATTATACAACAGTATATTGGACGTTATGTGGTGGTGGTTGTTACCTATTATAAACTACACATAGAAACATAGTAGGTTACATAATATATGTATACAGTGTACTCTTCATTATCTCCGATCTTCTGCAGAACGAACCACATACATGATCAAATGCAATTAAAGTACAACCCGCGTTATCAGGTTATTGGTTAACCCACAAAATAAAACAAAGGGCTTATCGTTAAATTTTTTTTAAATACTACATAACAAGATTTACATAATAATATTTTATTAATAATTTAACTATTGAATTTTCGTTTCAATTTGAATTTAGTGGATTATCTGTGGAATTTGCTTATCCGTGGATGCCAAGCCACCCTATTATGAGAATAATCGAGATTATACTGTATAATATGGACATCAATACAGTTAAAAATAGTTTATTACTGCACACCTAAAACATTATTGTACTATCAAGGATTTTATGCCATGTATTATGTATAGCAAATAGCAACGCATTTAAAAAGTATAAACAAATCGAAATTGAATTAAAAGACCATGGCCAATATGACTATTGTAGCCCAGTCAAATTAGATGAAAACTAGGCTTTAGCTTGAAAAGATTACCACTAAGCTGAATTTTGGTATATAACTTTATTATGCCGTAATAGACAACGTATGAAAATTCCTATACACATCATAATATATGTGTAAAACATAATTCGAGGTCAGGAAAAGACTACCTTTTATTTTAAATAGGTAACTTACTTTTCATTTTGCCGTAAGATAAAAAGTTTCAAACGAAAATTGTAGAAGATAAGTTGAGTATTATTTATAAGGTTATTGCATTATTTTATCATGCACAAGAGACCGTTCAAGCGGTACACAAATATACAATCCATAGTCGTATGATTGTTATATACATGTATTTAGAAATGTGATTATAATTTGTATATTTTACACTTAAAAATAATTTAAATATAAAAGAAAATGTTGGCCATAAAACATAAGAAATAAACTTATGTCAGGAAATTCCCAAAAAGAATATTTTAAAAGAGTTATTGCGTTTAAAATAAATTTATATCAAAAAAAAAAGGGCGGGTAAGTGTATGTCGCTCTGCTGTACAGTAGGTTACAAGTGAGTCACTGTAATGGATTGTGTTAGATTTTATCCAATGATATAATATCATTGAATAAGAAAAACGATTCTGAGCGAAGACGGTCAGTCAGTCTATAATATCTTACTAAGTCTAAATGTATTTGATGATATTATTGTGAATAAAGTAATTAATTTTAGTATTATAGGCATTAGTATTTACTATAGTTGGTTAAATTCATTTTTCTCAAAAAAATTATATTTTAAAATGCCATTGCGTGTATATAAAATATAACAATATATTCTAAAAGTTTCATATACCAACAAATAATATTTTTAAATTATATCAAAATAACTAAAATCATTATTCTTGGTTTAAATATGAAATTTTGTCTAAATTTGAAATTAAAATGTCTGTAAAAAATAAATATGTTGATATATTTTTTAGATTTTTTGTTACAGTATGATTTATTTATGAGAATTTTTGTTTTAAATTTTCAACACTTAGTTATAAAAACTGAACATTTTATAATTTTTTAATTACAATGATTTATAATTTCGAGATTTTGACAAATTTTGTCAAAATTCGAACTTTAAATGCTTATAAAAAAAAATCGTGCCTATGTATTTTTAAAATTTTTCAACTGATGTTGTAACAATATATAAAAAAGCTTGTATTAAATTTTCAGACTTTTGGCCCATCAAATAAAATTTTATTGACAATTATAAAAAAAAAAACTAAAAAAATTGAAAACTAAAATGTCTGTAAACAGCTCAAACAAATCAAAATATTTTCAAAATTGAATGGTGTATAGAAATAGCTTATATAAATATTCAGTGAAATTTTCATGCATCTACAATTATTTGTTTTTGAATTGCAACAAAATAAGAAAATCGCTACATGAGAAATCGAGTGAATATCTAATCTTGTAAAAATTTGAACTTAAAATGCTCATAAAAATTTATTATGACTTGCTTTTAAACTTTTTTTTATTGATAAAATTAGGCAAACTTATGAGGAATCTTGTATTACATTTTCAAACCTTAGATTTAAAAAGAAAAATTTTTATGAATTTCTAACTCAAAATAAATTGCACATTTTCGTCATTTTTACGTATTTTGTAAAAATTTGAACTTTGATTACCTTATAAAAAAAATTGTGACTACGGATTTTTAATATTTTTCATCTGCCTTTGAAACTATATATTAGAAGCCTACTATTAAATTTTCAAGATTTTTACCCAACAAATAAAATTTTATTGACATTTATAGAAAAAAAAACTAAAAAAATTGGAAACTGAAAATGTCCGTTAACAGCTCAAAATAAGTCAGAATATTTTGAAAATGCTATGGTGTGTAGAAAATGCTTATATAAACATTCGGTCAAAATTTCATGTCTCTACGGTCATTTCTTTTAGAGTTATACCAAAAACCAAAATCGATTTTGTCGAAAATTGGTTTTCCGTAAAAATTCCCGTTTTTCCCATAATTTTTCATTTGTTTTTCCAGGCGCTCATGAAAACTACTGGGAAATTTTGACTTTTGACCCCCCAAAGTACCAACTAGATTCACTTTCCTATCAGAAAAGGTACTATTGAAGAAAATCGAAGCATTTTTTCTGTCCTAAAACGTGATGACAGACACAAAAATAAAAAAAAAAATAAAAAAAAAATAAAAAATAAAAAAATATAAAAAACACACATCATTGTAAAACCAATACATTCATCGCTTGCTCAGAATCTAAAAATATTGATAGGAATTACATAACATTTTTAAAATACTAAAAAATAAACTACTTCATTAAAATAAACATTTTATCATCAAAATGTAAATCTAAAAACTAGATTAACAAATTGTCTATTTTGAATTTTTCCACAAAAAAATGTAATTACATTTTACGATTGGTATTAAAAAAATATTATACTGTACTTGTAGCACAAGGGTCTATAAATTATTAAAAAATATATAAAATAAATATTTAAATGATTACAATAAAAGTTATTTAAGATGTCAGGTGTTTCTGTTAGACTGTTAAAAAAAATCTGTGTTTGGGATATGTGAATGATAATAATATTTTTTTTTGCTGTCTAATGTTGAATGTAATGCAGTTAAGCTATATAAGTGTTTATATTTTTTAATTAATATTAAATATATATACGAGGTGTGTAAATAAAGTAATGAGATTATTTTTTTATTGAATTAAAGTGAATATTTTATATTATCTCCTTCAAAATAATTGCCTTGAGAATCCACACAGCGTTGGAGTCGATGTTTCCATTGTTCGTAGCAGTTCTGGAACTCAGTTACTAAAATAGCTTACAGTTGGTTGGTCACAGACATTTTAATATTTTCTATTGTCCCAAAATGTTGTCCTTTAAGGTGAATTTGTATTCTTGGAAACAGAAAAAAGTCACAAGGACTCAAGTCAGATGAATAGGGGGGTTGAGGGGCCACGGGAATATTTTGGGTGGCCAAAAATTGGTTAATTGAAATGGCTGCGTGACAAAGTGCATTGTCGTGATGCAGCACCCAGGTGTTTTTGATGTTTGGTTTCACCCGAATGACCTTTTTTCAAAGTCTTTCAAGAACTTCTTTATAAAAGTGTTGGTTGACTGTTTGGCCTCGAGGTACAAACTCCTTATGAACTATTCCCTGGCTATCAAAGAAGCAAATCAGCATCGTTTTGATTTTTGACTTGTTCATTCTTCCTTTCTTCCTCTCTGCCTTCTGAAAATGCTTTAAACCACCTAAAAACCTGGGCCCTTGAAAGCTCACTTTCTCCATAAGCTTGTTGAAGCTTTTGAAAAGTTTCCGTCGCACTGTGACCAAGTTTAAAACAAAATCGGATAGCACATCGTTGCTCGAAATTGTCGTCACCCATTATTAGAACGTGTTAAAAATAATTGGTTTACGAATACAAACGCCATAGACCGACACGTGATGCTACGAAGCTTAAACTCGTACTGAAGGTTCATTACATGTTTATCTACAAACCTTTTCAATCGGAAAGCCAGATAACTAGCTACACTATCAGTCTCATTACTTTATTTACAAACCTCGTATATTATTAAAATGATTTTACATTTAATGGTAGATATAATGGATATAATGATTCTATCTTCAACATTTTATACTTAAAATGTTATAACTTCACAATAAATTAAGAAAATAAATGCAGTGAAACCTTCCCAGACCAACACCTACAAATAGTGGATGGTTGATTGGGAACAAACTACAAACGTTTTGCAAACCAAACCCTCTGAATAGCAGATACAAATACAGCTTGTCCAGTATTTAGGAGTTTCGCTGTATTGATATTCAGAAAACTAACATAGTTACAAGTAATGAAGAAAATAATATCAGCATTATATAGCTGCCGTAGATTACAAAATATGGATACTGGACACGGGTTAACTCAAAGGTTATGATAGAAATATTTACCTGATCTACTATGCCTTCTAAAGTTAGTACAATTGTCGGATGAACTTCTCGTTGCTGATGCATTACTTTAGAAAAACGTACCATTGCAGGAGTGGCACGTAAAGAAGAGTCAGTTAATCCAGTGCTTTGAGTAGATGTAGAATCTATAAATAATTAAATTAGTGTTAATTTAAATAAATTTTTATTTAATATTAATTAGTACTTTGTGTAGTATCATTAGTTTGTGATTGCTTGTTAGCCGCAGCTAATAATTCAGAATTTCTACAACGTTCCCTATATTCAATTTTATGAGTAAAGTATAGTGTTCTTGTTGGAAAATACACGGCTTGTGGATACAATCTTCCAACCTAAAAGTTATAAATAATAATAATAATAATAATAATTAACAAGCATTTTTTTCTTTTTATATTTTTTACTTGTATCAATAAGTTTTGTAATAAAGAACCGCCATCGCTTGCCAATGTAGTTAATAATTGTGGCACCCAAGGCAACCATAATGCAGGTGGAACTCCATTGAAATGTGTATCAACTGTACTAAGCAATGAATATTCTTTATCGTCATAAGTTAATAGCCACAAAACTTTAGCCAAATATTTTCGGTATTTAGACTCATTTTGCTGACGACAAGCTTGTAGAAAACATATTATTGCAGCTACACCAGTTTGCATTGTTTGATTTGGATAACTTTTAGTAAAGTACTCTTCCATATACTCGCCCCAAAGTGCCCAAGCTTTAACCATAGAATCGTGTAATTGCACAGCTGCAGAAAAAGCTTTGTGTGCTTCTTCAGATTTACCTTAATTATTCATAAAGAATAATTATTATTTTAATTATATAATACATAATATAAAATAATAAAATTACCAATTTGGCCAAGAAGCATTCCTTTGAGTGCATAGAATTCAGCAGTCATTTCACTTTGGAAAAATTTTAAATTTGTTCTCTCAATAGCTTCCAAACACTAAAATAAACAGGAAATAAAAAATTTCAGGATATTATTCAAGACCAGGTATGTCAAACATGCGGCCCTCGCTACATTCTTTTATGGTATGTGGATATCAATATGTATAACCTAACAAGTAATTGAAAAAAAAAAATTATACAATTTTTTTTCCATTTAACAACTATGTTGGTGAGAAGTACACATTTTGTTACATTTTCTGTCTTATCTTCTGATAAACTGTAATTAAATGAGTATTGTAATATTAAATTCTTCTTCTAAGGCTTATAACGGTCCATTCAGAACCATCGCCGCTTTTAACACGCTCTTCCACCTTTACCTGTCCAATGCCACTTCCATATTCAGCGATGGATTAATTTTCTTCAGGGTTTTTTTACTGTATCGTACCATCTCTGCCAAGGTCTACCTCTTGGTCTTTTCCCGGTTGGATGGTTTTCTGTGACTTTCTTAATGAGTGATCCCTCTGCTCGCCAAACGTGTCCCGCCAATTTCCAACCTTTTTCTGGTTAAGGAATGTCGTAGACTCGGCTTATTGTACATACAAATGTTGCAAGTTTTCATTTGTTCTTCGTTGAAAACTTTCCATGTCATTATTATATACCGGTCCATATATATTTCTGAGTATTTTCCTCTCGAAACTCTGTAGTCTTTCTTCGTCTCCTTGAGTGCTAGACCACGTCTCGCATGCGTACATTACTATAGGTCTCAAGTACCTACAGTATAGGAATCCTTTGTACGTCTGGACAGTAACTTGGAGGAAAACATGTCTTTCATTGTAAAGTAGCATCTGTTTGTTGCATTCAATCTTATCCTAATTTCATTGTGAATATTGTTTTCTTTTGTTTATGTTAACTCCCAAGTACTTGAAGTCCTCTACCTGCTTGAAAGAAAGACCTTCGTTGCATAGATTATCCTTTACAGTTGCATTCCTAGTCATCACCATATATTTTGTCTCGTTTTTGTTTATTACTAGTCCCATATTGCAGCTAGATTTTATTAGCTTTTTTGCACTCTCTTCAACGTTGTTTCTGGATTCTCCTAATAAAATAATATCATCTGCATAGGCGAGCAAAGTATAGGATCCTATTATTACCATTTCTTTGAGGTCTGATGTATCACTCACCACCTTTTCCAGAGCTAGATTAAACAGCACTGGGGACAGTGCATCACCCTGTCTCAGGCCATTCTTGCATTCAAATATTGATGATAATTCTCCTAAGAAACGTACTCTACAACAAGTTTGTTCATTACACATCTGGATTAGGTTCACTAATTTATTGGGTATGCCAAAGTTTCTTAGGGATGTCCACAGTTGTTCACGGTTGATGCTATTGTTTGCCTGTTTGAAGTCCACAAACAGCATAAGCAGGTCCTTATTATACTCGTAGTACTTTTCCATAAGTTGCCTTAGTGTATAAATGTGATCTGTCGTGGACTTTCCTTTTTTAAAGATGCATTGATACTCTCCAACTATGTCTACTGCGTAAATTTCAAGTCTCTTCAAGATAAATATTAATAACGCTTTGTATGTGATGTCCAATAGCGAGATTCCACGATAATTTTTTACTTTCTTCATATCTCTTTTTTTGAAGATTGGGCATATAATTCCTAAATTCCAATCCTTAGGCATACATTCTTTATTCCATAATATGTCTTCTACAAGGAGGTATATTTCTGTTGCAAGATCTTTTCCAGCCAGCTTAAGTAGTTTTGGGTTAATTTTATCCTCCCCTGGGGCTTTAAAGTTTTTCAAATCCTTAATGATAAGTTCTATTTCTTCCAGCTTTGGTTTCAATTCCAGTTCTGTTGTTTGATAAATGATTCTCTCATATTTTACAATGCTTCTTCCATTGGTACTATTGCTATTTAACAATTCGTCGAAATGATTACAGAATTGTTAGACTATTTTTGTTGGATCCGTCAGCAGGTCGCCATTATCATTTTTTTATGATAGAAGTTTGAGGTTTATAGTCTTTTTTTACTGCTTTGCATTTTTAAAAAATTTTCTCGAGTTGTTGTAATCTTATTGAAGACTTTCCAACATTTCTTTTTCGGCCCGTATTTTTTCCCTTCTAAATATTTTATTATATTAAGTAATACAATTATAAATTTGTATAAAATGTTTTTTTTTTTCAATACATTTGTTATGCGGCCTCACATAGTAAACTAATCAATATATTTGGCCCAGTTACTTAAAAGTTAGTTTAATATTACCGAGTTTGACATACCTGACCAAGACCAATTAAGATAATACTTAATATTATTACAAACACTTACATCTTGAATTTCATGTTTATTAGATGATATGGATGCCATTTGCATATAGCATTTTACTTGTTGTCTAATTTTATGAAAACAATCAACTACAGGCACATTAGGTATTGTATACAATCGAGATAATGTTTGAAGGCAAACTCCAGTTAAATTATGTTTACGGCTAACTTTGCCAAAGTGTATAATAGCCTGAAATAAAGAGTATATTTATTTATTCAAACAAATAAAATTATAATAGGTGTATACTTGAGCAGAGGCATGAACACCTAATACTGCATTTGTGGATTGTTCGGGTCGGGAACAATATTCAATAACAAATTGGTAATGATGTTGTCGCCAAACAAACACATCACTCCAATGACTTAAATCATCAGCAACAACTGGCAACCGATTCTTCCATGTTTTTAAAATTGCTTTCATATTATGCAATGAATTGTTTGTATCTTTTTCTTGTAACCCCTGATGTATTTGAGCTGCCTCAGATAACTCCATTATCTAAGATAAAAAAATATTTAAACATAATTATGTTATTTCTTGTATTTCACCCAAATAGATCATTTACTTATGCAAAACCACCAACAGAATTTTGAAACCTTATCTTCAAAGAAAATAATACACTTCTATGCATGATTGTGGATACCTACTGCATTAATTGTTGTAGTCATAAAAATTAATGATTCATCACTTAAAAAAGTTCATTCTAATCTGAGCATATGGCTAAGGTCCAGGATTGAAAACATTTTGACAAAATCAGTTTAGGAACTAATAGTTATTATTTAGTTAGAACTAAATAATAACTGTAATTTTCTCCAGATGTTTATATTACCATTTTTCTAAATTTTGAAAATATTTTGACCCTTTTTGAAATAATAATTAGTTTTTTCTTTTAAATTATTGTCGATAGAAAATTTTTTGCTCTGATTAAACACTTGAAAATTTAATACAAGGTTCCTCATGAGTTGTTGTTAATGGAAATTACAAAAAAAATTGAGAGTAAATTCACAATAATTTTTTTGAGCCTGAACTCTGAAGTTAGAATTTAAAAAATTTGTCAAAATCACAAAAATTTGAAAATTAATTTGAGTTAGAAATTCATGAAAAATATTTTGTTTATATTTAAGATTTGAAAATTTATACAAGAAATCTCATAAGTTTTCCTGCCATCAAAAATTAAGTTTATTAAAATTAATTTTTTATCAGCGTTTAAAGTTTTGACATAGGATTATTAGCCGTAAATTAATGAATTTACATCAAACAATTTTTTTATTTTGTTTTAATTAAAAAAAAAATAACCATGTACGCACCTAAAATTGTCCCCAAATGTTTATTTTATCATTTTATGTATAGCATGATTCAATATCTACAGCTACAAATCACAGTAAGTATCCTGAATCCCCCAAACTCTCACAGACGATGTGTGATGACGATGCAACAATAATAACCCAACATAACGCCCTGGAATATTCAATTCAAAGTCTCCAACTATCCCTAAACACAGTAATATTACCTGGTTTAAAAAAATGGAAAGTTAACCTAAAATCAGTCTTGTTAAGAATACTTTTCAAATGTATTCAAAATTCGTATTTAAATACCTGGTGTCATTTGTGTTTAAAATACTTCCTTTTAAAAGTATATAAATACAAATACTTCTTAAAAGTATTCAAAATATTTGAAAATACTTTTTTTTAGTTAAACTTTTAGTATTTAAGTATTTTTACAACTTTAAAATTTGAATTATACACTGGCCATGGCAGACTAATATTCACATTTAAATCATTTAAAATCAAATTGTAAAATCATATAATTTAATTAAAATTTTCAAAATTTTTAAGTGTGAGTTAAGTGATCCTCTCAATTCTAATATTTTTGAGCGGCTCCAGAATTGGCTCCTCATTCCTAAAGAAGGTGACTATTTATGTCATAAAGGGCATAAATTACATTTAGTAGCACGAAGTCATGTGAAAGATGCATATTCTTGGAGGTAAATTGGATATATACGTATTGAACGACACTATTTTACATACCATAGGAACAAATTCTATAGTAATTAGGTATATATATGTATCAAATATGTTCTATTTATAGATGCCGTGAAAAATACACGGATCGATATAAAAAAGCAAGTAGATGTGAATACGAGGTTTCAATAAGAAAAAACCCATTTTTTTCAAATTCACACATGTCAATTGCCAAAATTATTTTGTTAACTTATCTATGGCTAAAACAAACCAACCATACGTTAACTATGGAAGAACTGAGCATAACTCGACATACGATGGTTGATTGGGGTAATTTTTGTCGTGAGGTGATTTTCGATCACATGCTTTTAAAAAAACAAAAATCGGAGGTGACTTCATTGAATTCGAAATTTATGAGAGTAAATTTGGCAAGCGCAAATACCAGAGGTCATCATGTGGAAGGGCAGTGGGTATTTGGAGGCATTGAACGGGGTACTAATCGATGCTTTTTGTTCCCGTTGAAAAAAGGGATAAGGAAACGTTTCTTAAAATTATTAAAGATTGGATTCTACCAAATACTACAATAATTTCTGATTGCTGGAAAGTTTGTATTTTAAAAATAATTATGAATACAAAATTAATTCATTAGGTACTATTTTTAGGCATATGATTGTTTGAATGATGAAGGTTATAAGCACTTTAAAGTCAACCACAGCATTAACTTTAAAGATGCAGATACAAACCAACACACAAACACGATCGAAGGACTATGACGACATGCGAAATATTCACTGCCTCAATATCATAAAAAAAAATCATTTATGGCTGGATACCTTTCTAAATTTATGTTTTTAAAACAATGTAAGGCATTAAATATCGATCCGTTCACTGAGTTTTAAGAATTGTAGGTAGTCTTTACAACCCAATTACGGCTGCATACGTTGATAATGATAAAAACTATAATGAGGGTAATGACGATAATGAGGATGAATTAAGTGAGAACGATACATATATTTAGATATAATATATATATTATAATATATTATATATTATATATTAAAAATAAGTAATAGGAACTCATTAATAATTTCATTAATGGTATATTATGTCTCAAGAATAAAAAAAAAAAACGCGAAATCTCAAATTTCAAAACCCGATTAATAACACACTTCAAAACCAAGTTCGACTGACAAATACTGACTGCACCATCGTTTTAAATATGTTAGAATACCTAAGTACCAATAGATAAAAAAAATAAGAAAAGCGTGGTAAATTATAGCGTATTGGGTATGCGTAAAAAACACAAAATCGCGAACTTCCTAAGGCCATAATTTCGAAACTAAGTCCGACCGACAAATTCTGATTGCACCATTGTTCTTAAATAGTAAACATTAATAAGTCCCCCCCCCCAAAAAAAAATGGAAAAATTTGGATGGGGTGGTAAAGTGCATTTTAGCCGGAATTTGGAGCAAAACACTAGAGTACAAAAAGTATTTTATAAGTATTTGAAATACAAAAAAAGTATTTAAATACAAGTATTCGAATACTTAACAAAGACTGCGGCTAAATTTAACAAAAAGTGCTACAAAAATCTGAAGAAAATTATAAAATAAACATATGGTGTAAATTTTAAGTATTATTATTATTTACGGTTATTCGTTTTTGAATTCAACAAAATAAGAAAATTTACCCATGAGAAATCAAGTTGTAAAAATTTGAATTTCAAACGCTCATTCAAATTTATTTAACTTTTCGGTAGACATTTTTTATTCGATAAAAGTAGACAGACTCGTGAGAGGAATCATGTATAATATTTTCAAATCTTTAAACATTTTAAATTTTTATAAGCACTTAAAGTTCGAATTCCGAGTTCAGAGTTCCGACTAAGATATTATAATGGTTGCCCAACGAACATGAAATTGTCTTCAAAACTACTCTCACGATAAGAACAATTCTGCAGCGCTTGCAGACCGTAGTGGAATATTTATTTACTATTGTAATACATTATACAGTAGAGTCCCGCTAATCCGGACAATTTATGTTTCATATTTAGTATGTACTCATGTATAATATATATATTCGGGAAGGTCTTCATAATAAAAATAACAATGTGTACTTAATATAAAATTGTAAATCAATAAATTTTGAATTCGTATAAATACAAGAGGTGTTTTTTGACAGTACATATATTTATTGTGTTATTATTTATATTTTATAGTGTTTATTAATTAGTAAGTTAAAAAAAAACGTCATTTCGTTTAATCCGGAGAGAGTCCCGCCAGTCCCGGTCTCATCTAGTCCGGATTAGCGGGACTCTACTGTATTGCTATCCCAAACTATAGATGGAAATATATTTTCATTATGTATAAAAATAAATAACATAATTTAACAGATAGAGAGCGCATGTTATAGTTAAGCAGCTGATTCTGAGTGTAATTTAATTTGATATCGCTTGTGACGTCACAGCCCGTCGGACAAATATCACTTCTGTGATATCACAGAACAATATATGATTATATCTTTAACCGTGGTCCGTGGCAATAGGTTTATGTCTATGATGGTGAGGATTGTCCGTGTCGTATGATTAATTATTATAAATATTGAGGTTATGTTTATAAATTATTTAAACGTATTTTTTTTATCAAGGTTCGTAGAAAATTAAAAATTATAATTAGATAGATAAGAATTATTAATAATATAATCTGAATTATGTTATTCTCAATTGTGTGATATAATTATGATAATAATTATAAATGTACTTTGTAGATAAATTGTTGATGTATTTGTCATATTTAATGTAATTATGTGATTTTTAAATTGTAAATTGTAGTTACTAGGTAATGTTAAGTTATTAGTGACTAAAGTTATGTATAGTAGCAATAAATCATGCAAAATGAATCTCTTTTTAAAATATATTAAAAGAAAATTATTTTTGTATTGGATCTTAAGAGTTTGCGTGATAAGTATTTTTTTAGTTATTGGTATTGTTGCATATTTTATTTTGTTTCCATCAATAATTTACATCAATTCAATTGATATTCCAAGATTTTTAGTCAAGACCAGTGCTGGTGAATATGAACTTCTCAATATTAGTACATGCCCAATAGTTGAAATTAATGAAGAAACAAGTCTTATAAATGTGCAAAAGTCTGTCAACAGTACACAATTAGACTTCATTAAGCAATATGTTTCTTCAGGTGGAGAATGGATGCCAAAACATTGTATACCTCAACATCATACTGCAATCATAGTATGCTATCGGAATCGAACAGAACAACTTCAAACCTTTTTGTATCATATGCATTCATTTTTACAAAAGCAAAATATACATTATCAAATATATATTGTAGAACAAACATTTGATGCTGAATTTAACCGTGGAAAATTATTTAATGTTGGTTATCGAGAGGTTACAATGCGTTCTCTAGCTGGATGTTTTATTTTTCATGATGTTGATCTTATGCCAGAAAATATAAATAATATTTATGGTTGTACATCCTATCCAAGACACATGAGTACTAGTATAAATGTCTTTAATTATAAATTACCATATTATAATATATTTGGTGGTGCTATTGCAATGACGCGAAGACAATTTCATGATATTAATGGATTTTCAAACGTGTTTTACGGATGGGGTGGTGAAGATGATGATCTGTTTAACAGAGTTTACCATAGAGGCTATAGAGTTTGTCGATATCCATCATTTATATCAAGGTATACAATGTTAACACACGAAAAAGAAACACCAAATGAAAATAGAATGAAATATTTAAGAAATGGCCCAAAACGATTTTATACAGATGGTGTTGATTCAGTTACTTACAATTTGATCAAATATGAACAATTACCATTATATACAAGAATATTAGTCAATGTTTAAAATAAATATAGTAACTATTACGCCAAAGAAGAAACCGACTACATGAGAGTGCCTCTTTCTTTGTCTTATTACACATTTATTTAATATAGTCAATAGTCATAATAATAGACAATGGAAATCTATTTATCAGAAAATTGTTTTTATTTTTACTACTTATAACTTACTACTTAGGTTAGTCTAATATATTTAAGTATTATATTGGTTATTATGTCTATAATTGATTATTATAAGCTTTTAAAATGAACTACTTATTTTACAACAAACACAAGGTTAGAAAATATTATTTTATTATAATTTTACCAATATTACGACTGCAAATTAAGTTAGGTACCTTACCGTGTCCAACTCTAAATGAATGAGTTTTGAATTATTAAAATAAGTTATTTACTATACTTCAAAATATATGTTTGCATTATAAAATGTTTTATGATATTAAATAAGTCTGATCTTAAATTTAAACATAAATGTAATTATTATAAGAAATAAAGTGAGAATAGTGGTATTTTTTAATGGGGTAGATATCAAAAATGTTAACATTGCATATTGTATTACATTAGTTAGGTAAATGTGCTCATATTCCACTTTAATTTAAAATTGTACTTATAAATTATAATACAAATACAATTTATGTACATAGATGAATAAAGATCTTATTTACCTTTAAAAGAATTTTATAATTTATATTTTTAGATTTGTATTAATATTATAGTTTGAATAAATACTATTATATTGATGATTTGTATTGATTAAATGAAAATATTTATCATAATTATAGATTTTTTTGTAATAAACAAATTATCTTTGTACTAATTGTTTATTATAAATATTTTGTAAATTTAACTATATATACCCATTTACTCTGAACAATAGCATATATGAAATAAATTAGAGGTAGAAATGTTGTCTATAATATAATTAAAAACATAGCCCTGTAACTTTTTCCCAAATAATTTTTCTTTCATGTTATTTAAAAAAATATAATCACAAAAAAGTGCAATTTTTTTTTATCAAGGCATATAGTATTGTAAATTTTAATAATTTTAAAAGAGATTGAGAGTAAACCATTTAGTGGAAGCACTCTTACTGAAATGTAATACTTTTCTTATCACAATGGCCATTGCTTAAAATAATTGTTTTCGTTAAACTATCAACATTATTCTCAAATAAAGTTTTTCTGTGCTTCTATTTTATAAAAAAAAAAATGTATAAGAGCGATTATTTATAAAGTAATGTAAAGTACTAAAGTATGTTTTAAAAAAAAATATAGAAATCTCAAAGGTATTACTAGATTTTAAATGTTAAGCTTCTTCATTTAAATAATCAGTCACTTATTTTAATTAAAATATTAATAATTGTCTACTCACATACCACATGTATCATTGATCACATTAAACTATGTATTTATTTTATTTTTTATTTACCTGTTGGGAAGCTTGAAGATATGGCAAATGTATATGTGATACAATATGTGGTAATCGTCTCCATTCTCTAATAACATGTATGCTAGCCATTTCTACATTTCTAGTAACGTATGGTAAATTTGGTTCATCTGGATGACAAATTGCCAAAAACCCTCTGTATAAATACATCTAATAAATAAAAGTAAACGTTAATATTTTTGAAAATGATGAATTTTAATAAAACTAAAATATTTTTTCAATACCTTCCACAAAAATTCTTTAGGGCAAGTATTATCAACACAACTTAATGCTTCACTCATTACAAGCCAATCAGGTATACGCCAAGCACTGTCTAGTATTAAAAATGGGTTGAGATGACCATTAAGTTTTGAATATTCAAGTAAGATGTCCCATTGATTGAGCTCTTTTGAACATCTTTAACATACAATGTTATAATGTATATAAATATATATTATTGGAAATACATTACTTACCTAATCCATTGTGATTCCCATAAGCGTGCTTCACTTAAGATCATGACTGATGCAGGAGAACTGGAAAATTCACTTTGATATTTTTCAATTAAAGACTCATAAGTAGATAAAGCTTGTTCAAATAACCCTTGTTGTTCTAACGCAAGAGCAATTTTAGTCTCTCGATATTGAGCATGTTTTTGCCACAAACCAGCCCACATGTCTTCTTCTTTAAGCTGTTTGTACATCTCTGCTAATGTATCAATGACATCCTAAAAACGTATATTTTGATTAAGTACAATTTTTATAAAGAATTGATTTGTAAGAACATACTCTCTGTGGAGATATTTCAGGTTCAAATTCATAACAATCTTGTTTTGTTACTTCAAAGTTATTATCTATCATCATTTTTTCTAAAGACAAAGTTACACGGTGCCATAAATTATGAGATTTACCAATATACAACATGACACTTGGTTTAAAATGTATTTTTGGTTGGCATTGAAATAATGCTTCAAAGAATGTAGATATAACACTTGGATGAACATCCCTTTGAACAACGTGTATACCACTTACAATAAATTGATTAATTTCAGGTAATAATATCTAAAATAATAAATTTATAAAGAATCAATTTTACTTAATGATTTAATATAAATGAATACATGTTTAAATGTAGACATAACCAATGGTATGTAGCATTAAAATAATGTTGAGTATTTACAGTTTTTTGTGTGGAATTTAATGACTCCCAAATAGCAGGAAATAATACAAGCCAAATTTTTTCTGCTAAGCTTGAATCCATATGACACAGTTGGGCTATAGCTGAACAGATATCTCCAAGTTTCATTGCTTCTAGATTATCCATAAATTTGATGTGTCTGCTAATCAATGGTTCTAATTTTCCACCTTCAACAACTTCAATGTTATCAGTCACTATTTGATCAGTGTCCATTGCATACTCTGATTTGACTCCAATATCTTCATTAGTATTAAGAATTTCTTCAATGAATGAAGTATCACAGATATTGACTAATTCTCTAATTGTTGGTAATTTTGATGAAGTTGATGAATTTGAATCTTTTAATGTCACTGATAAATCTGCAACACATTTAGCAATAATATTTACTTTAATAGTTTTAGTTTAAAAAAAATAAAGATATAATTACAGTATGAATTTAATTTATAAGATAAAGTTTCATACTTGGATCAACTGTAGCTAATAATAATTCAATGCATTGTTTTATCCAGTAATGAGTCATCATTGGTTCCCAGTTTTGTGAACTAACTATGTATAACAAACGTTCTGGCAATCTAGTATTAATTTGTTGATTGAATAAAGTGAAGAATTTTTCACGAACAGCTGGTTGTGAACACCGCAAACCACTTAAAAAGGCTGCTTCCAATTTATGACCAAGTTCTGAATTACGTAATTCCTCATCTCTGGAGAATATTTTGATTGAAATAGATATTATTATGATGATCAATATTTAATAAAAGTCACAATTAACAATGCAATGTTGTTACTAATTATACATTTATAACCATTTTTTTATATAGAATAAATTAAATCTCGGACATAAAAATTGCTAGCTACAAAAAAATTACCTATAAATGTGAATAATAATATCTAAATATTGAGCATTCAGATCAGGAAACTTTTTTTCAATATGCTGCATGATTTTTACCAATAGTATAGATTTTTCACGCAAATTGGGTCCTTCATTTGGAGGATTATGCATCCATTCTTCTAACATCTAAAATATTAAAGCTTATAATTATATTTCTATTTTAATATTAAACTAGACATTTTTTTATTATAATAGATTGGTTTAATTGTTATATTTGAAAATAACAAACCAAACAACACAAATATAAAAATCAAGATTACCAAATTATTTATTTTTATAGTATTAATTAAATAATTAGTGTAAAATCACAGATTGTGTCCCATTTACAGATTCTTAAGCAATAGCACTCATTTAGTTATTGAGCTTTATACAATACATTTTTTATTCAGTGGGGACCTTATATTTTTATTCAGTGCTAAATTAATCAGTAACACTCTTTTGTTTATTGCTAAAGTGTTTTAATATAATTATTTATTTGATTGGATTAAATAATTAACAAATATTTTAATAGGCTACTAACAATCCCAACAAGCCAATGTGTACATTAAAAAAACTATTGAAATCCACTCATAATAACAATAATCTTTTCTCTAAATCTTCACTCGTCATCTCAAAAGAGAGTGCTGAAGGGAACTCTTTTATCCTTGCTGTTATGGTAGTAAATTCAATTTATATAAAAAAGAATAAAATGTCAGTAGCCCTTAGATGTGCCACCATTGGGTAGTTTTTGGGGTTTCCTCAAAGTAACTTTTTTATTGTACTTTCTTTGTATTATTTCTAATAAAATCAAAAATAAATCACAAAACATACTTTTAAAATTGTTTTCATTATTCTTGAATCATTTGTTTTTTCAATTAATCCAACAAGGATAGTCCCGATAAATGTTTTTCGAGTTTCAATGTGCATGTTTGTAACTCTGTTTTTCATCAAATCTAGACTTTGAATGACTAGCTCACTTATTCCCATTGAAGACTCTGTGTTTGTAGAAGGTGGCTGTTCACGACATACTTTTTGTAGAACGTGAACAAATCGTGAAGACAAGTTGTCGATAAAAGCTGCATTGTTTGCACTGGCAGCTTTTAACATTATTACACAAGTTAAAAATCGATTATAATTTTGTGATATATTTTTCTCAAAATTGTTTAAACTTTCGTCAATTAACTGAAATGTACAGATAATAATTAATTTTTAATATATTAAACATACTGTAATAAATACAAAAACATACCACATTTATTAAAATGTATAGTTCTTCAAGTTCACCAAGATATGGTTTTATCATAGGGAAACTATAAATTAAACGTGTAAGAAATGCATGTGCCATTCGTCCAATCTAAAATAACATATATCCAAAATAAAAATGAAATAATTAATATATTTCCATTGTAATTACCTTCATATTAGTAGTACTAATGCATTCATATAATGCTTTTTGAAGAGGTTTAATTGAGATTAAAAATTGTTCTTTTGGTAATGTAGTTAAAAAAAATGTTAAAACATCAAATGCTGATGCAATATTTGCAACAGACATGGCAGTAGTAGGGCTATTAGCAGCTGGTTCCAAAGTTGATATAGCATAAAATGTTTTGTCCATCCACGCTAATTTTATCATATCAATACATCTGGACATTAAAGCTTCTGATTTCAAAGCAGTCCTTAGTAATGCAATACATCGTTTAGATAGTAGCTCGGCCAAACCCCCAGCAACACCATCATTTACCTAACATTTTTCATAAATTAATAAATAATTTAAATTTATTAATAAGCCACAAATATTAAAAACAAACCTGACAAGAAATTTTGGCTAAAAAGTTGAAAACAACTGCAAAATCGTTTTTGTTGATAGGTAAATCTTTGTCAATATCATCTGATTGTAATAAGACTGAAGGTTCAAGTTTAATTTTTTTTACAATTCCTTCCATAGAATTCTAAAATATAATTTATACTATAAATGTATACCAATACTAGGTTGAACATAGTTTAGAATAAACAAAAGTGTTTTATTTTAAAGTTGGTTATGCAAGAGTAAGAGGAATTGAAAAACATATTATAATAAGTCAAATAATGTATAGACAAATTATGTGATGAACAAAAAAAAATCGTAACTATAAATAAAAGTAAAATAATATAAAACTCCAGTAATTAATATGGTATACCAGGGATGACAAATGTTTCTGACATTACGTGCAAAAAATTACCTGATTTTTTTCCAACGTAAAAATTAAATTATCAAAAATATTATGTACATATTATATACAAATAAGAAAAAAATGGGTTTTATTATTTAGTATTAATTATTAAAAATAAAATAAGTATTTAAATTGTTTGTGTTCCATGGATTAGCCATCTCTGGTATATACATTTCAAAAATATTTTAAATAATGTTTTGAGTAAATTAGGCTAAGAGTTGAGGTACCCAAAATTTACCTTTGTTTACAAAAAATCTAAATAAAAATAGATTTAATTTTCTAATTTTCTAATTGTAATTTTTAAAGTCAAACGACAAAATTTTAATGAATAACCAAACTTATATTAAAAAAAAAAACAAATAAATATAATAATGATAGTTCATTCATTTTGATTATTGATTGCCAAACATAAAAATTATAATATTATTGTGTAATTATAAAAATTGTGGTACATACATTTTATAAATTCACCGGGAAAAAAATTAACTGTAATATAATATATATATAAAAACTGTAATTTTGGTTTGGCTAAAAACAGAAATAATAGCTATCCGATGAACAAAAAATGACTTGCTTTAGAGTTGAATCGAAAATTACATACAAGAAAAAGGGAAAAGCAAAGACTGTATTAATATAATGATGGTTTGAAAAATTTACCTCAGCTGCTTCATTTTCATCTCTAATTTGTTGTAATTCCCACTTTATAATAACTTCAGCCATTTCTACAGCTAATTTTTTGTGTTCAAAAGTGGCAGATGACATAAAACCCAATCTCTGCATTGCACTTAACATATGTTGAATAAGTCTATGTCTGATTGGGTAATATACCTATAAAATAATAATTTTAAGTGTATTTCTTATAAACAAAATTTAATTAGGGGCCTGGTGTGACTCAGTGGTTGGCTTGTCACTAACGTATTCTGAGATCAAGCATCTGCAGGCATCGCTAGTTCAAGGTTGGGTGACTAAGCTGGTTTTTAGTAACAAATCCTCGTCCCACATGCACGTGTTTCTTAACCAACTGTAACCCCTCTATAAAATTCTAATGGCTATAGTTGCCA
This sequence comes from Nasonovia ribisnigri, assembly GCA_027563435.1. Lineage (NCBI taxonomy): Eukaryota > Metazoa > Arthropoda > Insecta > Hemiptera > Aphididae > Nasonovia > Nasonovia ribisnigri. The sequence goes on along the minus strand of JANEHU010000843.1, from coordinate 25,111 downwards.
ATGCTTAAGATCAATAATAAGAAAACAATTTTAATAATTTATATTTCTTTACAAATATAAAAATGTATTTGTGAATTGATTTTAATTTTTAGTTTTGATACTTAAGTTAAAATAAATACTTTACAAGGACCTTCAAAACATACCCTTCATGGGTTGGTGAGAGAAATCAGTTACTTGCAACATAACTAAACCCTAAAATGTTCTGACAAAAAATGTAACACCAATAACTTTTTATAAACTTCAAAAGAGTATAGAGACAAATTTTGTGATTGAGACATGGAATCTTTACTTTATTTACTAAAACATGGTTTTTAATTCATTAATTATCGAAACATACATATTTTTAAGGCTAAGAGGCTAATTTAAAAAAAGTTTCTAAATATAAATATAACTAATTAAAAATTACGTTGTAATGTCTAACAACCAAATGCAACACATGAAATAGTTGTTGCATCAGATGTGCTTCTTCAACAATAATTTTCTTTGTACACTGACATAATAATTTATTTCCATTGTTCATACGAATAGATAGTGCAGGTGTTATTAAATCCAATGCTTGTCGAACAACAATTCTCACTTCAACATGATATGCTTTAAGTAGTTCATGAAATACTATAAAATTCAAAATGTTAAGCACCTATATTATAATATATTTGTTATCAAAACAATTTTCTATTTTTATACCTTGTAAAATTATTCGGCTATTAACATGATATGAAGCAACTATGTATGACAGTAACAAATGGCCACTGTAACGAGCAGTTGGATCAACACAAGTTTTTTCTAATAAACATGGCCAAGCATAACTCATTACTCGTTTTAAATTTTCACAGAGTCCATCTGGACTAAATGCACTTTCTTTATTAACAGGAAAATCATCAACTAACATACATCCAAGTTGTAATAGATGAATACGTATGCTGTCTTCACCAATTCCTGGTGGTACTTCATGAACAATTAACTAGAAAAAAATTAATTAATCAATTTTGATATGTATTTTAAACTGAATTTATTTCAAATATAAAAATAGTATAATTATTATAAAATAAAATAAAGTAATACCTGATATATATAAGATGTAACAATGTTTCCAGTTGAATCTGATGGATCTGATGTACCATGAATTAAAGCTTGTTGTTCATTACGTTCATAACTAGCCGAAACTGAAGGTAGTATGATATATTGTAAGATTTTGGATTTGAAATGATTACTCATGTTATTATCTTGAAATATTTCAACAAAACGAAAGAATGCTGTACGTTTCCATTGAGGAGAGAAGGTTTTTGCAACCGTTTCTTCTAAATATATTCTTAAAAACTAAAAAAGAAATAGACTGATATCTAAAAAATATAGTTTTAAAATAGTTTTATTATTAACTTACCTGAAAATCAGATATAAATCTAAAACAGAATGCTTTGATCAAATGGAAAAGTAAATCTACTTGATTAGGGTTATGAATAAAATACTGAAGTAATACTTTTGCTAACATTTTTGGCTCATTCCAGTGAGAGAATTCAAGATATCCAGGATTCAAAAAATGTTCCTTTAATAATTACATAATTAATTGCTATTTATATTAATTTAATAATTATTTCTTTACTTGGTAGTGTTCAGACGCCCACAGTTCTGATAATGATATAATTAAATCTGTTTGATTATAAATCCATTTTTTATCTAGCCGTACAATAGAATTAATAATTCTAACAGTTTCATATTCAATGACTTTAGTAGAATCTAGATAAATATATCAAACAACATTTCCTTGATGACTTATAATTTTAAAAGTATATTAATTGGAAATACATTTATAATAACAGGTAGTCACCTGAATGAGAAGTTGTAATTAACTCATTAAGCCTACGTCCACTACCTTGAAGAGCTTCTCGTATTGTTTGGCATTTTTCATGGGCAATCATCATGTGTAAATATTTTACCCAATTGGGTTCCTATATCATAAAATAGTTGTAATATTATTAATAATTCTCGTTTATAAATCATTAAAATAAGATATTTTTTATCTTAAGAGGATATTTTACCCAAGTATGTTGTCTACGTCCTACATGCATATGACAGCATATTTTTGTTCACCAGTTTCAATAGTGTGCTGTTAGTTAAGATATTAATCTATTATTAAATTTAAAGGTAAAAACATTATCTGTGTTTTCTCGTTTTTTAATTGTAATATTTTAGTTTTTAAGTGAATTATGAGTATTTTCAAATATTAATATTTTACATACTCATAACTCTAAAAGTTAGATGATAGGACCATTCACTCTATTATCAAAACTGACACCACACTATTGAAATTGGTGAACATAATTTTCTGTGTCGTACGTGTGTAAAACGGAGACAACATACAAGAGTATGACGTCCTCCTAAATATTTAATTAATTAATTTCTTACCTTTATATGATTATCTTGTAAAAATAGTTGTACAATTTGAGTTGGATATTTAAGCAAACATCCTAAAAGTGGTGTATGAAATGGAGATAGTATGCTCACCTGAAGACTTTTTTCACTATCTAACACTAACCTACATAATGATTCAATGTGCCTATAATTGGCTACAGGTAATTGTTTATACATTTCAATAATAATCACCATTATTGACTCATAGTTCCCGCTCTTTGAAATTCCTAGTTTAATAAATACATTGATATATAAGTTTAAAACATTAATGTTATGAATTAGATGATACAATTTTAAGATTAAAAGATGATGGTAGGTAAATGGCTTATAAAGATCTATCCAAGCAAAAAAATAGACATAATGTAAACCCCCTCTCCCCTAAATTCTGCCAATCAAAAATATAGATATTTCCTTGGCACACTTTAATTTTAATTATATATTCACTTATATTACTCTAAATTAAAATTAGTTTTCATATTATAAAAGCTTAAACTTTTTCTTAAATTTTGCATCAAGATCTTGAAATAATCTGAGCACACGGCAGTGCACAGGACCAGTTCCAGCAAGGCCCATGTATCTTTGCAATAACGACTTAACCCAGGTTTTTCTAACTCTTTTGGGCCGGAGGAAAAGTAATGCTGGGCCGGAGGAAAAGTAATGCTAACGCGGTTCTTCCTCCGGTCCTCGATACCATGAAAAAAAAAAAAAAAGGTTTTTCTAACTCTCATATATATGCTACCTTTTAAGATACAATTTTGAAATATGAAACATAGATTAAGCTAAGTACCTAGCTAAAGACATTGTAAAAAATTAAGCCCTTGATATTAAGCATTTTTAAAAGGGGAAAAACTTCAAAGTTTGAATTTTTGTGAATGATTAACTGATAATCAAAATTTTAAGGTACTTCCCGTATTGAAAGAAATGTGAAATTTAACACTTAGTTAGATATTATAGTGCAAGTAAACAAAAAATATAAAAATTAACATTTTCTCAAAATTAGAAAGAATAGGTATGTCTGTACGCATATTTTCTTAAATGTTTACAAAACCTACATACTATACTTGAAGTCAATTGATATCAATTTAGACGTTAATAATGGTGACATCAGAGAGTCACCTCTCCTCCCAATGGAGGCAGTATGAGTAGGTATGGAAATTAATGTAAAAAGAAATAGAGGGAGAAGAAAATCAAAGAAGAGATGATTAGACGAAATAGAAAATGATATGAAAGTAGCAGGTGTAAGTAAAGAAGATATGGGTGACAGATAAAGCTGCTACCTTTGAAAGATGGCAGACCCGGAGACAAACCCGACAAGCAGAAAAAATATCATCACCAAAACATCTCTGTACGCTGTAGACTAATACACCTAATACTTATGAGATTATGAAATTAGGTAATGAAATGCAAGTAATAGTACATGTTGGTAGGTATGTTAAATACTTATTTTACAATGGCCTAGAAAATAATTCACTAGACCTGTACTTCATAGTTTTATATGTAAACAAGAGTATCCAGGTGAAACCGAGAGAGGTGGCAGCTCTAGTTACAGATCTCAACGGAGGTATACAACAATGGCGGCCGAAGCAATATAGTTGGGAGTGAAGGTCGAAGGAAGATAGTATGAAGAAGATCTTAATGTCTTATAATTTAAAGCAATTTTTAACAATATCTTAAATTAAGTAAATGTTTTTTTAAGATAAACATGCACTTGAATTTGAAATAACACATATCTGTGATGTAGCCACAACCCGATACATACTAACATTATTACAGTATGATAAAAAAAATGTAAATATTTCCTTTGATAGTTATTTAAAATTACCTTTTTTCATTTGGATTAGAACTTCAAACATTTTTTTCATTATTTCCATTAAATGTGTACAAAACATATCACTAAAGCTGGTAGGAAACAACTGAACTAAATACCATAAACGCCTTGTTCCACTTAAAGTTAAGTTTCTATAATCACCCAAATCTCCTAATTGTTTTTTCATCAATTCGTGAACCTAAAAAAAATAATATTTAAATTTAGTGTTGTTTAGCGTTTATAATCAATTTAATTAATTGATCAATAATGTTTAAAGCATGCACTTTGTATAATTTTGGTAATTTTTATTTTATTTTAAAATAATGAGTTATTAAAGCTCACTAGGCGAGTCTGCTAAATTCTCGGTTTCTAAACATATTTTAATACAATGCAATGAACTATAATTTCATATTATACAATTTAAAAAAATAATTATTAGTTAATATTTACATATTTTGTTACCTATTTTTTTAGTATTGGCTAGTGGCTACCACGAATCTATATTAAATTCTAATATTTTGATATTTTTTAATACTTTGAATAATGGCACAGTTATAAAATCTTATTACACACAATCATAACTATGTACTGATAACTAACGGACGGATGGACACGACAGAGATATAAAGGGTTTTAAACTTATATTTAGAAACCTAAAACTATAATTTTATGATCAAAAATATAAAGTTAATATATTAATAACCAACCTTTGTAGTTAGGTTTGCTTACCATTGGCATATCAATTTGTGAAGTAGAAACAAACTTTCTCAAACATTGAAATGCTGTTTCTTGTAAATCTGGATTATTTTTATCTAAAGCACCATATAAAGCATGAAAAATTCTACTTTTAACTTCAGGTTGAGGAATATAATAACAAGCAGCAAGAGCTCTCATTCCAGCTTGACGTAATAATAACATTTGTCCTGGATTCATTGTTTTATATCCTGGTAACTTAGACATAGCTGAATCACTGGCTTCGCAAAGATTGGATACTTCATGATAAAATAAATTGTGTTCTTTTATATTCAAATCTGTTATTGAAAATAAACATTGAAATTATAATTACATTTTTTTAAATCATGAGAATAAATAATCAACCAAAAATCACTTATAAAGATATTTCATGTATTTTATATATAAAAGTCAGTGAATTACCTAAAGAATATTGTTTGGTTATTAACCTTAAATAATAAATATGATATATTGAACAAGTAACAATTAATCAATATCATCTTTCCCCAAATAATTTGTATTAATTTACCTATTGTAAATAATCGAGGTAACAAAGAGGTACAGAATGTGTTTCCTTCCATCATCCCAATTTGTGCTTTAAATCCTTGATGACGTAATAAATGCTTTCTTAGAGGTATAATTTCTGATAACCCTTCTTTGTGAGGTTCCATAACTTGAGTTACAGTGATTCCTTGTGCAGATGCTATCACACCCAATAAATGTGTGGACTATAAACCAAATATGTAACAATAAATCAAAATGGATTATATTTAAATAAATATATGCAATACATAATAAAATACATACATGATTTCTAAGTAAATCATTAGGACTTGTTACTTGACGAATTAGTTCATAAGTAACTTCATGTATAGCCTTCTTCTGTAAAACTTGAAGTTGAGAGCCTGAGTTCTGATCTAGTGGCGATGCTGCTTTTCGTAACATGTTTTCTAAATTTTTTTTAGCTTCGTCTAAAACTCCATTAGAAACCTGTTACAAAATAAAGATTAAATCATTTGTAAGTAAAAAGTATTACTATAAATGTTTTTCTTTTCATACGACATACATCACCAGATAAATCCATGATAACAAAGAGTTGTGCTTTAACAAATAAATATAAATGTTCAAACACCCATTGTGAGGACATGCTGCTATAAAAAAATTGTATTGCATAACATCCTCCAAATTTGGTATACCAAGCACGTTCATAACACAAACCACACAATTTATCTACCATGTATTCCATATAAGGTAATTGACATGCCTAAAAAATAGTCGTTAAACATAACTTTGAATAATATTAAAATTATAAATGTTCAATTACTCTTTCTTTGGATCCCATAATAATTGTAGCTGTGTTTAAAATAATTGTTAGTGCCAGCCTGGCCGGTTTTAAAAGTTCTTTTTCTTGGTAGCTCATAACAGTTGCCATTGAGTCAATTAATACTAGTGGATCCATTCCAAATGAACACTTTTCATTTTTTTCACTATTTACTAATGGTCCAGCTTGTTGTGAAATTGCCACCATAGTATAGCGCATAACAACATCAAGCAATGTTCCTAGAGCTGTGTCCCTAAGTTCTTTAACTGCTGCACTGACAAAAATACCTATCACAAATAAACAAGTCAATCATGATGAATCAGTTATTCCCTAAATAATTTCCGTAACATAATAATGTAAATAAACAATCTACAATAATAAAGATAAAAATGTTTACCATTTAATGCCATAACATAAGTATTCCTTACAACTGGATCCGGATATTTGTAAACTGTTGAGTGGCCGTTTGATATTTTTCCTTCTTTGAAACTTAAATGATTATTTAAACATTTAGTGTGATTTTTTAAATCTAATTTCTACAACTCAGTACTCACCTAGGATGAGAAAAAAATTTCATTAAAACTGATTTATCATCATTTGATAATACAGATGCCGCTAAAAATGATTTTATTACTTCCCAACATTTTTTGCGATAGTATGGATCAGTTGATGTTTTAAGTGATTCTGCAGCAGTTTCAATAGCCTTTGAATAATAATAAAAAATATTTTAAAAACTCAATTTAATTATACACATATAAATGTTTACAAACCATATCAACATTAAATGTTACTGATTCAGTATGTTCATTAAATTTAATGATAATAGCTGGTTTAGTTGACTGTCTATGCATTGAATAATCCAATCGTTGAGGTTCAGTCATCATCTTACGATTACCACCACCAAATTTCCCTAGAACTCTAGATAAATATAAAAATTAAATGACTTAATACTTATTATTAATTACTAAAAAAATATAAGCTTATTAAAAACAACACTACATTTAGCTGGATTTTCACACGTATAAATATTAAACACTAACATAAGTTAATTGGTTTTTTAGGTTCTGAGCAGAACAATAAATGTAATGATTTTACAATGTTTTATTTTGTTAAAAAATACTTCAATTTAAAGAGTGGTTTTTAATAATAAATTGTTAAGAGTGAAAAATATCCTTTACTTTTCAAAGTTATACAAAAAAATAACAAAAACAAGAATATTGTAAATATCGGTAAAACCCCGGTCGAAAAATAATTGATTTTTGTTATTTGCAAATTAAAAATGAATATTAGGGGGACGGTGTAGCCGAATGGATAAGGCGTCGGTTGCGACGCGCACCATCCCGAACCCGGCTACCGGTGGTTTTTCGCTCCGGGCAAGTCACGGTGTCTGGAGTGATAGACCACCATCCCTCGCCCGGGCATGGCAGAAACCTACAGGTGCCCAATCGGTGTCCCGTCAATAGATAGCGGATAATTGGTAGCGCGACAATAGATAGCGGTCAATTTATAGCGCGTAAATAGATCGCGAGCGACTTTTGATAGTATGACAATTTGTAGCGCCGTATAGAATTCAATAATCAAACAATTATTAACCGAAAAAAACAAAATAAAACCGATAAAATATATCATGATTGGATATTACTATCTAAAATAATATGGGCAATATAGATAATGAGACAATTCAATACCTACACGGCTACACTACTACACTAGTACCTGTACCATACACTATATCAGTTGTCAGTCGGTACAACACCATACAACAGTACTACTTCTAACAATTACCTATATCCAAATGCATCTATAAATGGATGTTTTTTTCATTTATCACAATGTGTATGGCGTCACGTTCAAGAAACTGGATTACAAAAAAAATATAGAGAAAATTCAGATTTTGCATTATACATACGAATGTTACCAGCTTTGGCGTATGTACCAACAAATAAAGTTGTTGATGCATTTGACAACTTTTAGACACAGATTTTTATATTCAAAATGAAGAGGTATTGATGCCATTAATAGATTATTTTGAGGGAAATTGGATTGGTCGTTTACACAGAAGTAAAAAAAGAAGAGAACCTAATTTTCCAATAAATATATGGAACTGCTATAATTTAGTATCTGCTGATTTACCCCGAACAAATAACTCCGTAGAAGGGTGGCACAATTGTTTTTCTGCAATGTTAAACTCTTCATCGCACCCAACAATATGGAAGTTCATAAATGCGTTGCAATAAGAGGAACAAGTAAACAGAATGAAAATAGAGCAATATGTTGCAGGAATGAAACCACCATCAAAAAAAATTTATAAAGATCGGAGTGCTAAAATCAAAAAAATTTGTTTAGATTATGATAATAGAACAATTGAAGACTATCTTAGAGGTATAGCATATAACTTCCAGTTACAGATATAATATTCTAGGCAGCTAAATTTTAATTATGACATGTAAATTATGACTTATAAGTTATAACATATTATACTTGATAATTTTTAGTAAATAAAGATTTGTATATAAAATTTTAATTAATTATGCCTTACAATATTTATTACTATATAGTATATTTTTTTTGATAATTGTTTGGTCATCTAATTCTTTAGTATGCTACAAATTATCAAACTATCAAAAGTCGCTCGCAATCAATTTACACGCTATAAATTGACCGCTATCAATTGTCGCGCTATTAATTATCCGCTATCTATTGACGTATATCCGCCCAATCAGAATTCTGCCAAACACCCCACACGTGTAAAAACAACCTACCAAAAATCAAACCCTACCACAACCACAACAAAAAACCCTACAAAACAGCTAATGGCCACAGTAGCCGAAACTTAAAAAACATCAATAAAAAAAAAAAAAAAAACCACAAATACTTGAAATAATTATACTAGAAGTTTCTAGATATGATATAATTTTCAAATTATTTTTGCTATTTATAAGCATTTAAATGTTCTACTTTTTCTTTGATTCATGTTGGTTCAGTTTTTTTTTCTGAATGAAAACAAGGTATAGTATGCTGACTACCAAAAAACTGTATGCATGTAGTATGCTACTTAACGGAAAATATAACCAGTCATATTTACTCATATATACGTTATTATTAAATTTTATTACCACAAAGTACACATGTAACATAGTGACTTGAGTTATTAAGATAAACATACCATACAACACTATATTAGCTAAATAGTCATTGTTTAGTTAAGTAAGTATAGAAAAATGTAAGTTACCTTAGTTTTTTTTTAACTTAACAGTTACTTTTTTTTCATGAAAAAATTAATAACCATACCTACTTTTTATTAAAGCTAACAAATAACATAGTAATTCAATAAATGTATAACTCTGGCTCGTGTAATGTAGTAACCGGTATACTTTTTTTTTATTTAGCTTTTTTCTTTTATTAATATTCTGTGAATATGCATTATTATTTTTAATTAATATATTTAATATTTTAGATTATCATTATTTATTTTATAATATTTAATTTTGGAGCTGCTTGAATAAATTTGCGCTGAAACTTATAAATATTTTATTACTAGCCCACAAAAATGGGCTGAATTATTCTTTTCAACGAGACAAATTTTTATTTCCAGTCCACCCCAGAAAGTAAATTAACTTTTAGATTCTGAGCGGAGCGATAAATGTATTGATTTCACAATGATGTTTTATTTTTTTTTGTTTCTGTCATCACCCTTTGGGGCAGTACAACTGCTTGGATTGTCTCCAATAGTATGTTGTTCGATTGGAAAGTGAATCTAGTTTTGGTTCAATTCCCAATAGTTTTCAAAAGCGCAGGGAAAAGAAAAAGATAAATTAACGAAAAACGGGAAATTTTTCTTGACCTATTGTAAAAAACCATCATACAAACACAGATGTTCTTATCATTTTAAACTAAAGAAATTATACATGATCTGTTCCAAACATAAATGTACTGTTACACACTTGTAAATAGAAACAGCAAATGCCTATGAAGACAATCTTAATGATAGATAATAATAAATAATAAATTGGTTTAATTAGATTTGTATTTAAATCTAAATAAAATATTACCTGAATGCTACAGGATAAACATTATCATTAGTATTATGCAATGATCGCCATAAAGCTTGCATTAAGTCAGCTCTTACTGGTTGAATATGTTCATACAAAAAATCTGTTTGCAGATTATCTACACATAGTTCTAAAGTTCTAAGACCCTAAAAAATAATAAAAAAACTTAAACTTGTTAAACTCATTTACAAACAAAGTATATTAACCTGAATAATTAATGATGGAGATCCATTCAAAGCAGAAACTAATGGATCCATAAGGAGAGGTAAATGAGGTAATAGTGAACTTAAACGAACAGGTACAGTAAGACACAATTCCACAAATAAATCTTTCATATCTTGTTTATGTAAACCAGATTGTAAGCTGTTTAAGCTTTTTAATAAGTTGGGTAAAAGAGGTAAAAATTCTTGATATAAAACTCCATGTGCACCTCCTCCAATACACCGAAATAGAGGACGTAATAGTAAAAAATAGTAATATGGATCTTTAGCAGTTAAAGCTAGTTTCATTGAGCTGCAAATTAATAAAATACAGAGTTAAGTATAATTTATTACTAAATTAAATGTATTTTTAAAACTTACCTGTTAACGATTTGATTTAAGTAAGGTTGAAGTGTTTGTTCACTTTCAATTGAATACTGATTAACCGTGTCAAAAACTTGCTTAAAAAGTTTTAAATACAAATTACTCCGTTCAGCATTTCCACTGCCCATATCTTCCATTTTGCTGAGTAAATGTTCTAATAACAATGTTGCAAATATGGATGATGTGTCTGATGTGTTAAGGCTATTATTTAAAAGTGATTCACTAATGTACATTAAAGCATGATTTTTTTCTACTCGCTCAACAAAATAAGCTATTGTAGTGGAAAATATTTCTTTAAATGTACTTGGAGGTAATACGGAAAACTACAGAAAAAAAAAATTATAAGATTATTTTTTTATGTTTAAATTTAAATAATTCTTACAATATTGCTTAAATGGTCCATTGCTTCTTTTTCTTCTTTTGATCGTGGTCTTAAAACATTGGCATTGGTATTTTGATTATTCAATGGATTTACCATATGCACATCCATAGCTTGTAAAGACCATTTAACAAGACCCAAATAAATTTTTACAAGTTGAGGTTTTACTGGTAATTTAGTTGTATTTCCTGATTCTTCTTCTTTGATAGTCTGTAATTGAAGTTAAAAATAATGTGACATAATAAAAATTGTAGAAAGAAATTAATAATGGTATACAATTATTTGAATACCAATCTACAACAATGAAATATTTTTATATTTTATCTTTAATGTTAATTGTTTAATAACAATGTAATACTTAATAATACTGTACCTTAACTGTAGCAATACCCCAAACTGCTGTTTTTATACCACAAATTATAACTTTAACTAACGTCCTACACTCCGACAATGAAAATAAAGCTGCTGGTGATGAAGAGAACACGTATTTTGTTTTTTCTTGAAGTTTTTTTCCACCAGGACTATTAGTTAAATCTTTTTCTTCTTTTTTTATGATGTCGTCAATAATCTCACCCTCATGGACGTCTGGAATTTGTGTTGGTTCAGATGAAAATGATTTAGTGGCACTAAAATAGTAATTTATATTTTAATATCTTAACACCTTAAAAATGTAAACATTTTATTTAATGAAGCATACTTTTTAGAAATTATAGCTGGTATGTATAATTTAGAAACCACTTTGAGTTTTAGCACATAAACTTGAATAATACGTATTAAAAGATCAAAACTAACTGTTTCTCCTTGAGTGCATTTTAAATTGGGAACATCTTCGCCATTTCTTTGTCTAATACAATCTACTAAATTCATTAACATTTTACAGCACATTAACTGGATACTGAAACATTTTTTCATTTATAAATTACATTTTAGTTTTTATTACATACTAGTTTTTATTTTCTCTTACCTAGGAGTTAAACTATGATCATGAACATTGATTGCAAAAAGATTAATAGCTTTTACAATTGTAGGTAGTGATAAATGAACTCGAACATGATGAATAAGATCAGCAATAGTACTATACGCCAGTGGTTTTAAATTTTCTGTAGTAGTCCATCCTCGGCCAAGTAGTGTATTTTCATCAAGTAATTTATCCATATATGGAATAAATTCTAAAAAACAAACAAGAGTAAAAATTTTAAATTTAAATAACAACAATTTATTTTTACTTATTCGTAATTCTGTATTAAGAATATGCCTTGATGCGATCAAAAGTTCTTTTCTAAGATGCGTTACTTCCATAGGACATGATTCCAACATTCCAATCATTCCTTCAACTAATTGAGTAGAATGAACAGTTACAATTTCTGTAAACGGCTTAATAACAAATGCTAGATAAGATAAAACTTTAATTTGGGCGGATACCAATTCAACCAAAATTTCCTTATTATAATTTGGATGTGACCTGTAAATATTTTATACAATTATGAATAAAGTTAATTAACAATTCTGAATACTCTGATTATATACTTATAAAGCGTTGATGGTTGTAGAGGTATAATTCGTATAATGGTTGGAATATATTCACTAAGTTCTCTTTTAACATTATCTTTATAAAGTTGATAAATAAGTACAATTGCTATTGGCAATTCTTGCAATATTTTTAATGATGAAATACTTCGCGGAATAACGTTATACTAAACAAAATATACAGTTATAAAATAGTGAATAAAATAAAATAGGTTCCAACTTTTAAGTTTCTTATTTAATATAATATAATATTAAATTTACCGTCTCAACATTATTTTCTGATGTTTCACAGTTTATAACGATTGTTGAGTACGTATTATCCAGAATTTCACTGATATCAACTGTAGACAGATCATTAATACGCAGTCTTTGTTGGGTTCTCATGCTAAATATTTTTTCCATGTTGTCAGGTATGTCCCAATAAATTTTTTTAGTGTTTTGAAGAAATTTACTAATCTATTATATAATATACACAATGCACATTTTGACTATTACATAATTGTATTTAATTAATTAAAAATTAATTTTTTACTTACTTCAGCGTTATACGGGGGTCTGAAATTTTTTTGTAATTCAACAATAATGCGTATACATGAAATTCCATTTTGTTCATTATCAGTTTGAATGAGCTTCATACACAATGTTACAAGCCGATCAACATGAGGTTTTAAAAATTCATTACACGGTAGTCTATATATCATTTCTAACACCAGTTTTCTTACTTGCTATACATACAATTTACATAAAACATATGTATAATTTTATTATTGTTGTAGTGATAAATTATATTAATAATCTAGTTAGGTAAATCAGTGAAAAAAGCCCCCAAAAAAATGTTTATATTTAAAATTGTATACATCCATTCATTTGTATAAGTTTATAACATTAATAACTATTCAAGTTAAATTCACAATAAGAATACAAAAATTAAACATTTAAACATCATACAATTATTATTATGTGTACTTCAAAACTTACAAATATATGATATTCCGCTATAAAATATGGTTCTCCATCAACTAAAATGCGAATAAAATGTTTGATCATATGTTCTAAAAATGTAGGATATTGATGAGAGTCTACAATCATCTAGAAAATTTTAAATAATAAAAATAAATAAATTAGTGTTATTAGTAATATTATGAACTTTTATTTTATAGTACATCAATTAGTTACAATTTAGAGTAGGTAAATGTAGAAGCTTTCCAAAAATCTTATTTAATAGTGTTTTTAAGCATTTACATTTCTTATATGTACAATTAAAACTGTATCTAAGTTGAAACTAATTGAATAATTGAGTTTAAAATTGAAATTTTGATAATTTTGCTAAAAGATAAGTTATTAGCTTTAAGTAATGACATATGAAATAAATAACATCAAAATAGACCATGTAGTTATGAATAAATCATAATATAACTAAAACTACATATCAAACCATACTAATAATATGGTTAGAGTATGTATTTAAAATTTAGTTGTAAATATTCAATTATATTTTAATGTATGATATAAATATTTGCTACAATAATATCCACATAATGCATAAGTACTATACATGATAAAAATATATTTTAGGGCTTTACGTAATAACATAAAGAAAATTATTATAACTTTCCTAGCAAAGGATTAATTTTATACCTCAAAATTTTCATTCAAAGTTTGGACAATTTTTAATTTTTGTTCATCTTCGACACTTGGATCTGTTAACAATGTAATATCTGAACGATATTTGTCCATTATTGATTCATGATCCAACATCGGTTCGCTTTTGATAACTGCCGCCATTATAAATGTTTATTTAAATAATAACCCAATTCTGATTTATTTACTTCACTATAATAATAAATAATAACAATATATAGATTAAACATATTTTAATAAACAGTAATGATTCTAACTTTTAATTCTAAGTTCATCATTAGAGTAAATAGTGTTATTATTTATTAGTATTAATAATAATAATTATGTTCACGAATGTTTAGGTTACTTGCCACAATATAATGTTTATACTTATAGTAAATATTACAAATTTTAATAAGAAATAAAAAACATAGAATATTTCAGAATAATTCACATTTTGACGAAACGATTCTCTAAGTTTCAAACAAATTTAACATTTATTATCAATTTTCAAATAGCGGAAAAATTTAAACATTAACCTCAATCTGAAAATTATCTCAAGGAGAATACAAAAAGTTTTTGTGGCCAGCAAGGAGAGCTGTAAGCACGGTCTTATAAGATAAGACCTTTTAAGACCGTGGCCGTAATTAGCTTCGACCATATAAACTATATATACTATAGTATAGTATGGTCGAAGGTAATTACACAGAATAGATTAAATGGTAATTATTAGTGTATGATATTTATCAAAAGGGCGAAACTCAGAAGCGCCGGTTAATATATTACCTGGTGGGAAATGGAAAATATTATGTGGAACACGATTAAAGATTAAAGATATACCTACGAATGGCACGAATTAAGATATTATATCAATTTGTGGATATAATCACATATTATTCACATATTATAATCACGGATTAAGATATACAAAAGTATAAGGAGTATATCTTAGTCCGAGGTCTGAATCATAGATATTAATAATATTAATATATTATTGAATCTTCTTATTACCACAATACCACATTATTACCAATGACCATAGGTATATACTGAGTATATTATACTTGTACTTGTTATATTCTGTGTCTATGCCAATGACAAAAAATAGGTATGATATGATTGATATCAACATAACTAATTATTATCTATTCGTATGGCAATAACAGAAAACATATTGTAATAATGTTTATGGTAATTATTATAACAATAAATAAAGTAGAACGTTAATAATGCTACATCAGCTATATAGACAATACGCTATAAGCATAACAATAACGGTAATAACAATGTAAACAAAATAATAAATATGTGTAATTTTTACTATAATAGTGAACAATTTATCTCCTTTAGGATGTCGGCTATAATTTTATTTTATGTCGAGGTTTTGTATCCATTCAATAGCTTCCGAGGTAGCATTGAATATATCTTCGATGGGTTAGGAATAATATTATTATAATCATACATCTACCTATTACTAAAATTAAAAATATTTTTATTAAGACAAATTACAACATTTAGGTACTTATATAGGTATATATAACATAATATTATAATTGTAACCATCGATTCAAAATTTCAAATTTATGAAGAAAAACATTAGTACCCTATTATCGAGTATCGACTATACTCTGGACAAATCGAAGTATTATCAGTAATATGTAGTAATAATTACTAATTTTCAGTGGCGTATTTTCGGGAGGGGGGAGGTAATGAGTCTTGACCCCCAGAATGGAATATTATTATTTATTTCATAACTCATATGTATTTTTATAATATTATATACTTACTTATTTTTTAGACCTCACCACAAAACATTTGAAAATACGCCCTTGCTAATTTGTTATACTATTAATAATTAATAAACCTATATTATGAGTTATGACTATTATGTTCTGTGAGTGGATCCGATTATCTACTATGAAAAACACGTGAATAATGAATCTTTGTTTAAACTTCATGAAATAATTTCTTTATACAACGTTTACTGTATTAGTTGGTTAGAAAATTAATAAAGGATTTAATACTTCAATTAAAATACAAATTTTTGGAGGGAAGGTCCTTCAAGCCCTACCCAAATTGTGCCTAAGGGATAAGAGTGAATAGAATATAGATATTATTATTTTTTATAAATATATACAAAATCTGCCGTCCATATAATTTATAAATTTGCCACGGGGGAAATTTACCCCTTTGTCCCCCTTCTCTAAATGCACCCCTGAGCATACCTATCTATTTTGTCATGTTATTACCTATGGGCTGTCGACACGACACGAAACACGAAGGTGTGCAGGCGGTAGGTGCTTTTACTGCTTAGATATTTCGTGGACCTATGTTATTTTGTAGAATAGCACGCAGTATTGCTCGATTTCTGGTTCCATTGGGATAACCAACGATCCGCGACCCACGTCCATGACGTTCCATGAGTACCATGACCATGATTTCAACTTGCAGGCTGGACCTATAATAACCATATTTGATACCATATTAACCATTTGTAATTATCGTATTATCAGTATTATCACTTCGGCTAATTCGAAGAATTATCAAATACTATAATATTGTATGTTTATTATACATATTAAAATAACGTTATAAATGCCCATAATATTATATTTAATTTAACATCTTCGGCCTCGAAACAACGAAATTGGATTAAAAAGTCTCCAAGAATACAGACTTAACTAGTTTTATTTAAGTACTATCATGGATATTGGAGAACTGTTGGACTACAAAGTATGTAACAAACAGTTAATACTTGGAAATACTTATAATTTTAGGTATTAATACCTAATTAAATTTGGTTTCATTTTAGCCTGCTAACACTCCAAAACGACCACTACCTGAAGAAGAAGTTAATCAAATTCAAGAAAATGAGACAGATTATGAACGACAGAAAAAACTTAGACGATTAGCCAAACATCGTGTTCAACAAATAGAGAAACAAGAGCAAGAACGTTTGAAAGCAGAACAAGAAAGACTTGCTGAAGAACAGCGGATGAAACAAGAACGGCAAGATATGGTGCAAAAACTAGTTGACGAAAATCTTGCTGGTACTGATGTAAGGAAAACTTTTTTAATATAAACCAAAAAACATCAAATGATAATTAAATAAAATAATATGCGTGTCTAAATATTTGAGATTTAAATAAGATATACATTTTTTCTTTCATAGGACGGGGTCTTAGATGAAGCAGCTCTAAAACGCATGATTTTATTGTTTGAAAAAAAAGTGTTGAAAAACCAAGAAATGCGAATAAAATTTCCTGAAAATCCCGAAAAGTAATTTTTAAGTATGATCCGTATTCATAATTTTATAATACTTATTTTAATTTAGGTTTATGGAATCAGAAATTGAGTTGCACGATATTTTAACAGAAATGCATGCTATAGCAACTGTTCCAGATTTATATCCTATATTAGTCAATCTAAAAGCTGTTTTATCTTTGTTAGAATTACTTACTCATGAAAACACTGACATAGCAGTTGCAGTTGTTAATTTATTACAGGTTTGTTATGGAAAAATATGTTTGTTTAAAGTTATCATTGTAATACATTCGTTTTTCTAGGAACTAACTGATCTTGATTCTTTAAATGAGAATGAAGAAGGTACAGAAATATTGATTGATGCATTGCTCAGCAAACAAATATGTGCTCTATTAGTTCAAAACCTTGAACGTATGGATGAATCCGTGAAAGAAGAAGCTAATGGTGTACATACAACTTTAGGCATATTTGAAAATATTATGGAACTAAGGCCTGATGTTGTGGTTGATGTTGGTAAACAAGGTCTTATTCCATGGCTTTTAAAAAGAATTAAAGCTAAAATGCCTTATGATGGTAATAAACTTTATAGTAGTGAAATCCTTTCTATATTGTTGCAAAACAATGAAGAGAATAGAGCTTTAGTTGGAGAAATTGGAGGCATTGACAATTTATTACAACAACTAGCAGTAAATATTTATATAGTTAACATTTCAAATAGTTTTTAACAACGTTTGATATGATTTTTAGTATTATAAAAGACACGATCCTTCTTCTCCTGATGAACAAGAAATGATGGAAAATCTTTTTGATTGTCTTTGTTCTTGTTTAATGGATAAACAAAACAGAGATAGATTCTTGAGAGGTGAAGGACTTCAGCTTATGAATCTTATATTAAGGTAATTTATTCAATCATTTTGTTTATTTTTTAGATGTTAAAAACTTAAAAAAAAACATTAAATATTTCAGGGAAAAAAAATTAAGTAGAAACGGTTCATTAAAAGTATTGAATCATGCTTTGTCAGGACCACAAGGCAAAGACAATTGCAACAAATTTGTAGATATTTTGGGACTTCGAACCATATTCCCACTATTCATGAAGACTCCTAAAAAGAATAGAAAAAGAATGCTTAGTACAGAAGAACATGAAGGTACTAAATTTAATTTGTTATTTCAGGGCTTAGGAAAAGTCATAAACTCATATGCACATATTGTTACAGAACATGTTATTTCAATAATTGCCAATATGTTACGTAACTGTCGCGGTACACAAAGACAACGTCTCATGACTAAATTTGTTGAAAATGATATGGAAAAAGTTGATAGGCTCATGGAACTTCATTTTAAGTATATGGAAAAGGTTGAAATGATTGATGCTGCAATTGATGAGAAGGTAAAGTAATAATTATGTAACCATTACATTTTTTATAGTTTTTTTTTTTTTGCTTATTCTAGGCCATTTAGGCCCATTGCCGCTTCTACTATCTCCCTCCATGCTTCTCTGTATTCTGCCAATTTTTCTCCGTTCATAACTCCCAACAATTTGAGGTCTTCCTTGACTCGCTCCTCCCATCTTTGCCTAGGCTTTCCTCTCGGTCGACTTTTGTTCGGTTTCCATTTCGTGATGGCCAGTGTAAATTGGCCTTCTGCTCTCCAAATGTGTCCTGCCAATCTTATTCTCTGGTTCTTGAGCGTGGCAGCTAAAATGGGCTCGTTAAATAGAGTATTCAGCTCTCTGTTTGATCTTACATCATCGTTTCTTTTTGTTCCATATATTCTTTGTAGGATTTTCCTTTCGAAAATCATTAATTTGTTATCGTCAGATTTGGTAGACACCCATACTCCACAAGCATACAGTACAATTGGTCAGACGAGGGTTTTATGTAATCTGATTTTTGTTTTTCTTGATAATATTTTAGATTTAAATAATTGGACTAATGAATAATAGCATTTGTTGCCGGCTGTGATTTTCCAGTGTATTTCTTTGCGGCTATCTGCCTGTGAGTTTATGTCTACTCCTAGGTACTTAAAATTCCAAACTCTTTCAAGTAACATGTCTTTTACTGTTATAGCGTTTTGTGGATGTTCTCTCCTAGATACATTCATGAATTTGGTCTTGTTTTCATTAATGATGTCCAATATCAATAATAATATTTTTTAGTCCAATCTTACCCACTTCCTCACTTAAAATATCGGCTGTTCTCTTGAGGCTATCTTCTGTCTCTGCTATAACAACTATGTCATCTGTGTATGCGGCCAATGCTATCTGTTTTCCTTGTCCTAGATTCAATCCTTGTGGCTCACTTTGCAGTATTCCTCTTACACATTTTTTATAGTTGAAAATATTATTTTGTAGAACACAGGGGAAGAAGATGAAGATGAAATCTATTTGAAACGTTTAAATGGAGGTTTATTTTCTTTGCAACTGGTTGATTATATTACATTGGAGGTTTGTAATAGTGGCCCAAACATAAAAAAGAGAGTATCTCACATTTTAAACATGCGAGGTGGAACATTAAAAACTATTCGACAAATAATGAGAGGTACCTATTAGATCATATTATTACTTATTAATGTCACTAATTTATTATCGTTATTAATTATCAAGCATTAGCCATCAGGTTATTATTTAGCTGTATTTAATAGTTTATTTAAAAATGTTTAGTAATAAACTAATGAATAATTTTATAATTATAAAGTATTACTCACAAATCACAATATAAATTTTAGGTTTGATTAAATAATACCTTAAAACACCAAAACAATTATATTTTATAGAATATGCTGGAAACCTAGGCGAGGATGGAGATAAAGAATGGCAAGAACAAGAGCAACGTCATATATTGAAAATGGTCGATAAGTTGTAAATTTTAAAATTAAGATAATGTGACATACTACGATTGTAAAAAAATACACTATTGTATGATTTATATTTAATTAAACCAATTAGGTACCTGCCACTAATTATTTAATTTTTGATCACTTTTTATTGTACTAAAATAAATTAAAAAAATTTAAAATGTCAACAAAATTTCATTTTATTTGTCTACTTTTGCATTTAATAATGTAATTAAACTAATTAAATAGTAAATCATTTTGACAAGATTTTTTTTGATTAATATGTATTATTATTTTTATCATGGACTGATAAATAATTTATCAACATATTGTGATATTATTTTTTTTAAATTTATATTTTTATTTAAGTGTAAAAGTATTTCTAGTACATACAAATGTAGAACAATGTAAACTATATACTTAAATTAGGTATTTACATTGCTTACAATTATTAAAAAATAGTTATCCATAGGTATGTTTTAAGATTTTACAAATTACAGGAATTTTGATTATCTTAAAAACTAGACTAGTAAATTTTCCTGTACATAAAGTGCTCAAGTAATTTTTAATTTTACAGGGAAGTTACCTTAGAACTATAAAGTACAAATTTCCCCATGAATATACCACAATATTATAATATAATCTAGTTTATTTTCTATAAAGTAACATTGATTTTTACAATTAACTATTTTGCTGAATTTTGAGTTTATTTATTTCAGTGTTGAGGTGTTACTATGGCCATTGTACACATTCTGTATTTAAAAGTTAAATTTTAAAAATTTAAATTCTAAAACTAAAGTCTCATAGAAGAAGAATTTAGATTTAGTCACTTAGATACTTAAAATTGTTCAAATAAAATGGGTAATCACTGATTTGTCAAACTGGTTTTGCATACAAACTCGGGTAATGAAGATTGTGATGTCATACTTGATAGTGGATGCTTATTAGAACTTCTTAATACCTCGTGGGACGTGGATTGTTGGATCGTTACAGAAATATTATTTTTCGTAATGATTAAATGATACACAATTACACACGCGACCCGCACAAAGCACTGGATAATATACCGCGGAACAACCAAAGTCAGAAAACAAACTAAATTCTGTTCATCGCGTCTTACTGATCGTAACTCGTAATAACTAATAAATATATTATCGAGAATTTGAGTGGCCGTTAAAGTCGATACCACGAACTGAGATGTATAGAATTTAGATACCTATATATTACTATAGATAGTATAGATATTATGATTTATGACTATCGCGACGCACGAGTCGCACGACGGTCGGTTATTATCTTAATTACCTAGTAATACCTATTTCATATAAATTAAGTGAACAACAGAACAACTATTTTTATTTATACGCTGTTGGGTTTTAGTTGATACATTGATTAAAAAAATTTGTATGAGTGCCGTACCAACAAAAAATTTCGGGGGGGGGGGGGGGTTGAACCCCTGAACTCTTGGAGGACTTGATCAATCCTGTTCTTGAGAACATGGACAGGTGGATGACCAGTTGGCAGTTGAGGGCTCCAGCTGGCACATCACAAGACCAAGACAGTCATGCTGATCAAGAGATGCGCGTACAACCCTCCCCGGCTAAGCATCAGGGGCTACCCAACAGCCATCAGCAAATATCTCAGAAACTTGGGAGTCATACTTGACTCCCGGCTGTCTCTCAAGCACGTTGAGACAGTCTCCAAGAAAGCTGCTGCTTCGTCTGTGGCTCTGTCATGGCTGATGACCAATATCAGCGGACTATATGCCATCTGAAGAGGAGGCTTCTAAGCTCGGTGGTAGAGAAGCAACTCCTCTACGCAGCTCCAGTGTGGTCTTCCTCGGCAAAGGCGTTGACGAACCTCCGGGGGCCTCAAAGAGTCACCGCCTTAAGGTCATCAGGGCCTACAGAACAGTCTGACGAAGGTGCTTTTCTCCTAGCCGGAACGTCACCTGTCGACCGTATCGTTGCTGAGAGTGTTAGAATAAAGGTCAGGGTCCCTTTCCGGGTGACCTCTATCCACTAAACCCAGAATCAGAAAGGAAGAAAGGCAAACTACAATCAACGAGTGGCACAGGATGGATCCGTTCCAAAAAGGCTTCCTGGACCCATCGCTTCTTCCCAACATCGTAAGATGGAAAAACAGGACGGTTCCGCGAGTCCCGTGGATGTACCATATGACACAGACGCTAACAGGTAAGCACGGGTGCTTCCAGTATTATATGCACCGCATAGGTAGAGTTGCCAGTCCATACTAGCTTATGCATTGCTCCTGTGGCTCAGACACGGCTGAACACATTCTCTTCCAATGCCAAAACTGGAGCGGCTTCCTGGTTGAGCTCTGCGAACGCCTGGGTCACCCTCGTGTGGTCGAAGATATGCCTGACATCCTGTGTAGCCCTTTCTTCGAAGACCTTCCGGATTTCCCTCAAGAGAGAGGACTTGTACTTAAGGAGGCAGAAGAAACTTTTAGGATCTTCTACAAAATAGTTGAGGAGATTCTTACCCTTAAAGAGATCGAAGTAAAAGCTTGCCAGGCGGCTGTGGCTGCTGGGGACTAAGACAAGCGCAGGCGAGCTGGCTTAAGAAAAGGACACTCAGCACGGAACGTCCATGGCGGAGAGGCGGAGAGCACAGCCCAGTCCGAGAATAAGACATATGTAATATAACATACACATTCTGATATATCATTATTTATTAGATTGTATTTAGATTTAAGGAAATAAATTAAATAGGACATTATCATCAGCTGTATGAACATAAATTAACAATTTATTTATTACATTATCTTATAATATCCATATGAATATCATATGCAATCTACAATTTAATTACGGCCAAAGGCGGCATCCGAGACAATCACCTATAATAAAGATCGATACGACATACGAAACGGCGCTCTGTCGCTCATCCTACGTCATTTCAACCATTGTACATTTTTAAATACATTTCGTGTCTTCTCTCAAAAATAAAAATTAATTAATTAATGGTAATATTTTTTCCATTGTCAAAATACCTTTTCCTGTCTGGTCTTCAATATTTATCAAATCAAGTCGTGCAAGATATAGTCCTGAGTCGCAAGTTCTTTGAAAAGTAAGTAAAAATGTATTATAATATTCTGTATTCTGCATACATTATTCTACTTGAATTTAAACCAAAGGAAAAACTCTCAAACTCACTCCTCATAAAATATGACATTCAGTAATAATAATTAAGTAATGAGTCAAAGATACATAACAAAAGAAAAAAATTATATTTAACTACATTCTCATGCAAATGCATTAATAATTCTAAGATATAATTTCATTACCTCATATTCCTTAATTAACTCACTATTCATCTTATACGTTTTAAATTAATATTTTTAACTCATTACACATATGAACGCGAAGTCTACGGCGGCGGACTCCGGTCGGCCCGCGAAGTTCTTTGGATAAAATATAATATAATTACTGTAAATTAAATTATGTGAGGGCGTAAGGCGGGGTACACCCGACTATCAACATTATATGGCTTTGCCAACTGTAAAGAATAGCTCTCATGATGTTGTAGTTTAAAAATCTCTTTGAGGAAGTAAACTTCAGCGCATACGAAAAGCTCCTGATCTACCTATAGTTTTTTTTAATTTTATTGATGCACTTGAGTTGTTCATCCGTAGAGCTTCAAAAAAATCCCAATATTTGGATGATTATATACATATACATATCTTTTTTGACATAATTGGATGGTAAAAATGCAAGACCAGTTATACATCTCGGTAAAGTCTCTTTTGTTTTATTTTTATACTTATTCCAACGTATCCCCACTTTAACAAGTTTTTGTTCAACATATTATACGAAATTAATAAATATGACTTTTTTACCACCTCTTTTAGTTTCTATTATTTCCATTATGTTATTATAAAATACACAAGAACGAACAGTTTACGCGACTGGTTCAATATCACGAACTATACCCAGTCTTGGGTAGTATTCCGAATACAATTTAGGTATTCAGAATACTTCTGAAAATACTTTTCCTAAAAGTATTTTATGCAGTATTCAGAATACCTTCGAAAGTACTCCAAATACTATATTCGGAATACTTTAATAGTATAACAATATATTTTTTTTATGATTTTGGTTATACAATTTAAAACGAAAAATAGAAAACATATAATTTGTGTTGGAAATTTGTAGTTAATTGATAACATCTATCAATATTTAATATCATACATTCATACAATAATAAGATTTTATGCTTTGATAATATAATTAATATTATTCATAGACGATAATAATTGCAGATAATTATTAATAAATATTATAATATAATATTGTAAATCATAAATAGTCATAGTTAGGTACCTATATTATAATTTTAATTTACAAACAGTATATTATATATTTAAACATTGGCTATAGTTTCCCAAAAGCAATTATTATTTTATTAATATCTATAACAAAAAATATTTTAAAAGTATTTGGAATATTTTTATAGTATTCTAAATACTTTATTCAGAATACATATTCGGAATACTATTTTTCATGAGTATTCGAGTATTTATTCCAAATACTTTTAAAAAGTATTTTACCCAAGACTG